>JAFELO010010546.1:449358-465363 GCA_017140195.1 Eumaeus atala | reverse complement strand
TAGTGTGCAACGCATCAATAATACTTTAAAATGTGTACAGTGAAATTTGTAAAGTTATTTAAATGTGCCAAAAAGGTGATCGACCTTATTCGAACTGTATAAATAATGATTCCGCTTATACGTAACTGCAATATTTTAACGTGAAAAAGTAGTGTTCGAGGTGCACCGATAGCCTATAGTATATTGGATCATCTAAACGGGCTGGAAAATAAGACTATAGTCCTACAACGGATTCCATCGCATGTGTGTCATATATATACAAAATTAAAGAATACCTCGACGAGAGATCCTTAATAGATCCATAGGTGTCTGGTACAGAACAGTTGCAACCTAACCTTCCCCGACAGCCGTGGTTTGCGACTACAGACGTGCATCGGAAAGATTTTGTCATCGCGATGCGGCTTCGTTCTGGACACATCCTGCTAAATAATTTCGCACTGATGAAGATATGTGAGTCACTCAGTTGTAGTGTATGTGCTTCGATTTAGGGTGTTACTCATATTTTGACGGAGTGTGTGCCGAACGAAATGGAAAGATATTTCTATTTGTATAAGTTTAATTATAACATTAGAGACCTTGGCTTGTTTAACTAGATTCCTCTCGATTCGATCCTATGTAGATAGAAGCGAGAAATTTTACAAAATTGTAAACATTGGAATTAGGCGAAGATTGTAAGTAATGATTGCCCTTCGAGGGTGGCATACCATATCTGTGTAAAACCGTCTATAAATAAATATAATTAAAAAAGAACGTGATAATGTATTTATTACCTAATTAAGTGCATGCTTAATATTTTTGGTAAACATTAATGAGGTTGTTTGTTTAGATAACCGCCAAGTTTTGTTGAAATAAATAGCCTTGTTTACGTTATTATTATTGTTTTAAAGGTTGTGGCCAATTGTTCTCGAATTTAAAAAAGAAACTATCATAAACTAAAATTTACATACAATGAGTATTTTCAGTAAAACTGTATGTAATCGTACAAAGTTTCCTGCAAACTATATGCTATATGGAATACTTTAATAGTGTTGACTCTATTTAGATGTGAATAAAATATTTCCAGTTGATATTAACAGTTTATTTCATGAATATCTTACGAGTATGTAAGCAATGTTTCAAATTGTAAATCTGAAGTTAATTTTATTTGTGACAAACATTGCTCATAAAAAATGTTGCTAACGGTATGTGGTTCTCACTGTCAAAAAGTAATCAAGCAAAGTCAAAGGCAAGCTCCTAACTCTACTTAGACTTAAACTTTGAATGGTCGTTCTGCTACCGTCCTATGTACATAGGGCGAAAATGCTTTACTTTTTTCTGAGGTTCTTTTAATGTGGGTGTGACCAATAGGACCTAGGGAACCTTCAAGCTACCTGTGAGACCACCGCTGTTGTGGATGTGCCTATGCGTTGGTGATCGCTTACCTCACGTGGCCCACAAATAGAAAAGGAAATGTTCCAGTATACTAATGCTGGAATGTTTTTTTTACGTGGACCTACTAGTTTAACATGTGCAGAAAAATATTACCTACGTATTCACAATAAGTCAAAGAGTTGACAACCATAATAGTGTTTGTTATTCTTTTAGTATATATTAAAAGTATCATGGCTCATTAGTTAAGACAAACCTACGCAATTAAATATTGATGAATATGTTGCACAATAATAATATAATGCCAGGGGAGAAGGGGTGGTGGATAATGGCCGTCCCGCAGACGACGATTGGAGTGCGACAAAGGCGCTCCGACCGCCTCTCCTACTGGGACCAGCGTTCAGGGAACCTGACCTCACTGACGGCACAATGTCGGAGGGGACCGATCTCCGACTTAGTTTTGAGGAGTCTTTTCCCCTATGAAGCAGGCCTCATGAGGGTAGCCAGTCACCGAGGTGTCCTCTTGCTGACAGAGCCAGGTTACTTCAGGGCAGGCGGTCGATGGCACTCGAGGACTTTAAGTGGATATGTGGTTCATCCGTGAGTACCACACACCCATCGGATTCCATCATAGGCTGGTGGTAGTGATACCAAAAAATGCCAGATGTATTGCTGAGAGTGTGGCTTGTGGTTTAGTGGTAGCAAATTATATTGAACGACAGATGTTTAGAGTTTTAGGCAAGAGTAAAAATTGTCCGGGAGATTTTACAAGTTTGTCAGCGAATGTTACTCCCACGCTCCCCCGTTGCACGGATAGTACGATAAGCCGTGGCGCTGGGACTGATTTCTTTCCCATCATGTCGGAATACTATATATACCCATCGGAATTAGAGAACGAGGGAATGATTTGTGCACTTATGTTTGCGCTCACGTTTCTGCACTAAAATATGTCCTGTCCAGGTATGGACGCAATTCGGGTAAGATGGCATTTTTATCATTACTAGGCTTTCCAACTTATAGTTGAGTTTGTCTGCTTTGTATAGATAATTCACTCATGACGATATCAGAGAAGGAGGCCGATGGGAGGATATATTTTGGCTCGCCCTCAATATAGTCGCCGAAGTTTTAAGCGAAAATCTTCAACAGTGTTAAGGATATTATTCCTGTCAACTACAGAGCAGAAACGTGGCCTTTACTAGATAAAGCAACCGAAGGAGGTGCGTAATCGAAATCACAAGCTCGTAGGAAGGACTTGATCACATGCTCAGAGAAAAGATGAACCAGCATACAGCGTTGCGAAAGAGGAAGTGATGGTTGAACATCGACTTACTTATAAATGGTCTTCAAATCAGTAGTACGTATCTATAGCACAGATTATATTATTAATTGATTATGTACATAACTTCCTAGCTATATGTTTCTCTAAAACATAATCTTTTTTCGAGGAATAACATGTGGCATTGATGTCTTAAGTTTTTGGGGAATATCACACATTACAGTAGAACAACTTTTTCGGATTTCGCAGTTTATTTAATAACCAAGAGATCATCTAGGCAGCTGACATCTCAGTCCACCTGTGAACGTGGTTGCTGTATAACTTCTGAAATTTTCGCCTAGTTAAACAATGAAATAAACTGCTGTGGTAAAATCCGAAAAATTGGTTTAATGTAATCATAATGTGTGAGTCTATTGTGCTATAATATTCGCATGCAAAACGAGGAAATAATGATGTATGCCTACTTCAACCAGTGAATGACTGAAAGTCAAATAAAGAAAAAGCAAGCAACAAAAAAGGTCATAGTTGAAGTTTTTAGTTTAGTTCATACTTAGGTCAGGAATTTGAGAGGTTTTTATGTTGTCGGAAGACGGCGGAAGAGAACTTTTCACTACAAAATTTATTATTCCGACTGATGCATTCATGAATGCGGATGATGATAGGCGATTGGAGAATCAGTATCTAAATAATTGTCAGTTCGTATGGCCCTGCTTAGGATCCTGTATTTTTGGTAACTGTCGGAACCCATGAAGTTCGGACAAACCTTCCGGGAAACAAAGAAATCGGTTACTTTATGGGCTTTGATCAGACTCACCGCATACACTTGGTGTGGATGATTTGAGCGACCTTGCCCTGTTCTAAACCAGTCAACCAGGAAAGCCCTGAAACCAGGTCTCTATCTATCCTAGTAGCACATGTACAAGGCTTGAGCGTGTTTAAAAGCTAAAAGCATTTATAACAAATATTTTATTATTAAAATTTTTAATTGCCATATCTATTGTGTTTGGGAAACTTTGACCACAAAATAATATTTTACCCAAATTACGTACACTATGATTTGGGCACTCTTCTTGTATTAAAGTACCTATAAATATGAAAAACAACTACCTATTATTATTGTCATAATTGGACGTTTATTCAAAAACGCTTCTGAGTATCTCTGTCTTAATAGTCATTTTCTTTTTCAACTGATCTAAGCCAACTATGGCTCATCTGTCTAAACCTTAGTCAAAATATTGTCCCATATGTTTTTATGGGGCTACTTTTGTTTGATATTTTTGATTATAGTTATTTTTAGGGCCATAAAAAGATCAAGAAAGATTTGAAGACATAGTTTTGGAGCTTAGGTATTATTGTCTTCCGGACCATCTACTGATATCAATTGACCTACAACTAAAACTCATTCAGGATTCACTTCGTAGTTGTTTAACATCACAAACGGATTCTGGAGATGGAATTTAAAACTTATTCACCAGGGCCGTTAGAGGACTACCCCCACTATAGTTCAAGCCTCTCTGATGAGCTGGAGGGGCGAACGCAAGAGCAACGGAAACAGTAGTAGGTCCCACCGAAAAATAATAATGACTCAGTAGCTTGGGGTGTACCCAGACACCTTGGGTGAAGCCAATTGACGAACCGAAGGGCTTTATTTGGCTACGCCGAATTTCCTGCTATTTGTAGTCCTTATATAAGAAGAGGGGACAAAACAGCAGGGGGAGGAGAAGGTGAGGGTGGGTCCCATTGCACTGTCTCAAAGTTGGTGGTGTTGTCCTGTGGTGCGACATCACCACATCTGCGGGGGTGGCGTCGGTATCTTAGGGGACTGATTAGACGTCGCAGAACCTTGATGATTTGTAATATCGGGGCGCCTCAGCAATGCCCCTCGCGGTGGTTTTAGTGAGTATTGGGCACTAAAATGTGCCGCGAGCCCCACACACTACTGGAGCTCGCCCAGGACCAGGGATGGCGCATATATCTTTCTCCGCGTCACCAGTAAAATAAAAATTCTTAATTGGACAATAAACAGCCGTCACAACCAGCAGGCACAGATGTTAACGTGGCGGTTAATCTCCGGTTAAATCCAGAGTTCGATGCCCACCTAGGATGTTTATTATAGTATTTTATATAGTAGTATTATATGTATTTCTATACTAAAAGAACTAAATATGTAACATTTCTTAAATTTATAAAAATATTAATTATATTTCCGTTGTCTAGTACCTGTAACACAAGCCCTTACGCTAATCACCATAGGACTAGGCTAACGTGGTGTGATAAGTCAATCGACATTATACTATTGTGTTCCGTATGCAAGCAACATGTGCAGTGTTTAGTTATTTTATTTGTACAGATACAATACAATGACTCGACGTAAAGATAATTATATCATTATTTATTTATACTATATTAGAATTTGCATTCAAAGTAGCATAACACCCGTTTGCTAATAGCTAATACAAAATAGTAGGCATAATATCTCTAATATAATAAAAAAAAGTATTATAATTCTATTTCAAGATTCATCTTGCTGGAGTGTTGTGTGGGGGCTAAGAATGCCCTCATCCTCAATCCAAGCCCAGGGTGACGTAAGAGTCGTCAAAGCGCACTAGTCTCGTTAACAATGAAGAGGCTTTAGCGAGCTGATTGTTTGGTGTCCCGTCTGTTTCATAGTGACAGTGAAATAGATGGGAGCACCGGACAGCGCTCGCGCCGAGTGATGGCGGTACCATCAACCGGATCGGCGACAGGCAGCAGTGGCGTTCCGAAACCTAATCTGTGTTTGCCAATCCGCCTGCTCAGCGTGGCAATTATGAGCATTAACTTCCAATGGAAGACAGTTCATAGAGAGAGGCGTTTGTCCAGCAGTGGGCCGATAAGGGCTGATGATGAAGATGATGGCATTAAACGTATATATGTATAATATAATAAATGTTTATTTTTATGTAATTTTTTTATTTGTCGCCCTACGACAAATGAGCTATTGGAACGTTTTGATAACTACCGACGCCCACAAACATTCGCACAATATTTGTGCAAATGAGTTGTCCTCCATTCCTACTCCCCTCCAATGCACCCGGTACTCGCAAACTGCATGAAACGGGACAGGGAAGCCACTTTAAGCCGATATCATGTGAGCGATAGATCCTTCCGGCCCAATTCCGCTGGAAGTATGGCACTACCTCCTAAAACAAGATTACTTCGTAAGGGCGAGCATGATTCCTGAAGATTTCGCTTGACTTGCATACACGGTAAAGCGTTACGGTGTTACTCTCAGCCGGTCACTGTTTCACAATTGTGCTTCTCATTCTCATGTTTTAAAAAAACACGCAGCTCTTACTTCTTATTTTGCAAATTATACAAAAAAATACGCGCCTTGAAAAAGTTTTAGCAAAATGCTTTAATGAAATATTGATATTCTAAACAAGACAACGTTCCGGGTTGAATGCTAGCAGTGCAGCGGAGTAAGTATTTTAGCAGATTTTTTGGTATGATGATGTGGAATTCACCAGTGGACTTATAATGACTGATAATGATAATTTGTTTTACAGTATACAGTATTCCCCCTTGCTAACGACAAGTCTGTACATTTGACGCCATATTATATAACAACTTGTTCAAATTAATCTCAGTTGACCAAAACCACAAAATAGGGATGTGCGGAGGTGGACTAAACGTATTTAAGACAGTTTTGTGACCCAGTATTGAGTGGTTTTGGTAGGTGTAGCCTACCGCCTCTGAATGCCTAAAGGTTCAACGATAATTTTTTTTTTTGGGACATGAACTTCTGCTGCTGCGAAGAGAAGCCCTGTTCAGCTTCATCGGATTGCTATGAGTGCAAGTTGGGCGATGAGACTAGGCTTGAGATCGAAAGGGACGAACCCGCACTCTTCCGCAGATGGAAGAGAGGCATCCCGATATGAGAGTGTGTTTGATAGTGATTCTTATTATTATTCAATGGTAGATCGGACGTGGTAGCTTAAAAAGGCATCGGCGCTGACGTTAACGTTTGGCTCAAGTAGAGGGTCATTTTAATGTGCCACTCTTCTATCGAACAATGTACCCCTTTATACTGCACCTATTTTAATTTATGCACAATAACGATATCGTGTCGTGTAAAACTATTGTAGCATATTCTAGTATACCAAGCTAACAATTATCGGGTAATGTGTTGTAACCCCAGTCCATAGTCTGTGAGGAAACCTCACAAGTGTTTACCGCAAAAAATATTTTATTCATTGGACGGTGACAAAACAGTATTTTTATTCTGTTCATACGATTTTATTTATGAATATGAGTAAATCTTACTCTAGGGACTTAATATTTTTATTCGCATTTATTTTTAAAAAATTCGTTCATGTTATTGTGCCCTTGTTTACGTTGGTTTGACTTTCATGCTAGTAATTGCTTAATTTTTAGTAAGAATAGTCATAATGTTGTGTCTGTCCTGACAGAGTGTTTATAACTCATATATCAGAGCATAGACATGTGTGAGTTAACGAGCGCCTCAGGGTTTCACCGGCGAAAAAATATCCCAAGGAGGTCGTTAACTTTTTCTCGGTACAAATTGTAATGTTATTCCAGATTGTGGACTGCATGAAAGATTAATAAACATACCTATAGTTCATTATTTTCAAAGTGTAATCAGTAGTAAATAAATATAGCGTACTTCTAGACAACGTGAATGTTGAGTAATAATGTGATAATGCGTTGAAACACAAAGAGCAAATTGCCAAAGGAATGAGTATTCTTAAATAAAATGAAAGATTATTAACCAAGTTAATATTTGTTATTATTTAATGCATAATTTCAATGGTTGTGAACGTACGTTTTGTATGTCAAATATTCCGCGTGAAGCCGGGACGGCTAGTTACTAATCATTGTTATAATGAATATTGTAGATAATGATGATCTGACATTGAGGCAAAGTCCGAGCATATTTACTGAATTGACGACAGACTGCTTGTCATTCTCCAAGGCCCTCTTAGCAACTACTGTTTGCATCCCTCCCCTCGCTGCATTGGAGTTATAAATCTCTGGCCTACGACGCAAAAAAGGTCAACCTTCTACATCGTCCAACTCAACTCTGGATGATCAAGAAAACAATCAACTCTTGGTGCGACCACACTTAGCCAGCTATAAATTTCCGGCAGAACACCGTGTGTAAACCGTGACATCCATAAGTCGAATGGAAATGTATATGTAAAGCTACTCAAAAACTTTCATAATTTTTTTTTGAGACTTCTCAAATGAGGTCAAGCCTGGAAGGCAACCTGCAAGCATGATACATGTCGCACGAATTGTACAAGTTCCATTTCGTGCGACATGTATTTGATCCAGTCGTCCAGAACTTATTCATGATTTATATACAGGCGGAAAATATAGGATTAGATGTGTAAAAATGGTCAATTCTCAGTGAGCCACAAATGGAAGTACAGCTTTGTAAAAAAAATCATTAAACATTTTGGATTTTTAGCTTTACCTAAACTGCGCTTTGTCTTGTGATAGATAGACAGGTTAAATCAAATCATAGTGATTTTTTTCTTTTTACAGTTATATTATGACGGTCCAAATTCGTGTATATTTGTATCGTTATAAAGATAGAAAAGGAAGACTATTCAGTAGTTGTAAATTAATTATATGCTAGCTCATTTGGTTTGAACGCTAAGTAAGTAAGTTGGCACTTCGCCATAAGCTGGAGTGCTACCTAGCGTATGCATTAGCGGCGAGTACACAAGGCGAAAGCACCAGAACTTTAGAGAAAGAGTATAATTCTTCCTCTAGTTCCTTCAAAAAAAAAAAAAAAAAGTTTTTGCTAAATCAAAGTCAGAGCACGCAAGCAAAATTGGCGAAAGACTAGACCACCTTTCTTCAGGAACTCGTACATTCTGGCTCCTCGCTAAGGTTATTTAAGGGAATTTCGCTAGGCCAACCCTGGCTTCATTGTACCGGTATGATTAACCGCTGGCCCATGCCGCAAAAGAAATTTCTGAGCTCTCTTTTTACGTCGAACTCCTTTTGGATGATCAGGGAACTCCGCCGTCTACTATCCCACGGTGTGGTTACATTTTATATATAGCAGATATTATGTTCCAGCTGAGCGCCGTGCGTAAAGCACTTCTTTCGCTGGACATTCATAGGTCGAGTGGCCCCGATGGCAGCGCTCCACTTGTGCTCCGGAGTTGGCTCGGGTGTTGACGCGCCTTTTCCGATTCTCCTATTCTAATGGCGTAATAAATTAGCGCCCCAATCCCCAAAACAGGTGACCGATCCAAACGATTCAACCGATTCCACTCATATTGCGATAACTTCTTTTTTCCAAAATTATGGAATCCATATAAACTGTAAGCTCATGCGACACTTAAAAGATAATTTCAATTAGCGACTGCCAGTCCGGTTTCCGCCGCGAACGTTCACCTGGTGATCTTTTAATTTTCTTAACGCACCGATGGGCGAAGGCAGTTGAAACTAAGGGCATTGGCGGTTAGTCTTCATGTGGCGAAGGCCTTTGATCGGGTTTGGCACAAAGCGCTCCTTTCGAAGCTTTATTCATACAGACCTCCCGGGAAACTATGCAATGGGATCACTAGCTTCTTGAAAAACCACAGCTGCAAGGCCGTGGTTCAACGCTGGTGTTCCCCAAGGCTGTGTTCTCTCCTCTGGCTGGCTGTCGCTGTTTCTTCTGTATATAAATGACATGCTGCAAACTAGTGGCCTTCATTGTTACGTGGATGATACCACTGGAAATGCTTTATACACTGGCCTTACCAATACTTCCCGGGAACACGTCAACGAGTGTCGGAACAAGCTTGTGTCTGATGTCGAGGATTTGTTATTTATTACAGCTATTTATTACAAAATACCTACATATCGACCTTAGCTAGTAACTGAGAGAATACTCGGCGTAGACATACTGAAGTAAGCTGGGTATGTTCAATAGGGCCAACCAGTACTTCAATCCAACCCCCGGCTGCAACTTTACATGGCGCAGGTCGACTGCAAATGGAGCACTGCTCCCACCTGCGTGCAGGCGCCCCGCAACGTCGGTTTGTTCTATTTGACCGACTACAACGTAGAGCGACTCGTATGGTTGACGACCAAGTTACTTACGGAGAGCTCGATGCCTTGGTCCGATTCACTGTGCGTCTTTTACCGTATGTTCTATGGAGAGTGTGCCGAGGAATTGTTCGGCTTAACACCAGCAGCGGAATTCCGTCTTCGGACATCGCGACAGAAATCTAATTTCCACGCCCATAACCTCCATGTACGTAAATCTACAATAGTTCGGTTCATGCGCCACTTTTTACCGCATAAATGTAAAATACAATGTAAAAAACCAGCTGCCACTGTCGGTATTTCCGATAAGATACTACTTTCTTTATTATATTTCTTGCAAATGTCTATGGGCGACGGTAGACACTGACCACCTGCTCGTTTGCCCCACTATGTCATAAAAAAAGCACGGCATGAAAACTTGGATATTTCTGCAGACCGCTTAAAATGGTATCAAATGCGTTTCAAAAAGGCCATGTATGCTGCAAATATTAACTGATAAAAATAGTCGTTGATTTGCTACTTATAGAAAGATTCACAGAACTTGCAGTACAAAAAGTAGGTAATTTGTTTAATCGGAAGCGTCTATAATCTCGAATAAAAAGGTCGAATGAACATTATACAGTCGAATTCCAAAAATAATATTCTAAATTAAGAAAAGCTTCCGTTTTTCAGCATTAGGACATGCTGACGTTTCAACAGCATGAAAGGCATATACCACCTTTATGACATTGTTAGGGATGGGACATACCTTGTTCGCGGTTCGTCTTGAGAGCCCAAACCAGTATCGCGGTGTCAGTAGGGCTGTAAGTCACGTCGCAGCAAATTTAACACTAGTCTGAAATTATACAGAACAAGCTGTCGTCACTGACTTCGTCCGCATGGATAACAGACAAAACCACGAGAAAAGTTGGTATTTTTATAGCTTATGTGTAATTCTGTTGCTATAACATTGCCAGGTTTCAAGGTAAACCCGTCTTTCCAGTCGTACCGGCCCAATTTGATTGCAATGCAGCATGAAACTGTCTCTTACTTTCATTAATTGTGACCAAATAGATCAAATATAATATTAACATGTGCAGTATATAGAGTGTTATGTATTTTATTTGAATTTGGTTGTGACAAATTTAAAATGATGATACAGAACTAGTGATAGCTCTCAACAATTTTGATTAAAGAATTAAAAAATTAAAGTAAATTTAAACTCAAAAACAAGTACACAATAATATTTTTGAGTGGGTTTATTAATGTTAAGTTTAAAAACGATACCTACTTTAATACCGGTTTTAAATGCAGAATGAGACTTCGACGTAGATTATCGACAATACCGGTTGGTTATGGTGTGCTTGTGTTGGTATTATAAAAATATAGTCCATAATATCGTGACGTCTTGCGGAGAATTTCGCTTGTTCAGAATTCCTTTTCAACTCATTTAAATATAATAACCGACAATTAGGTGATAAGATACCTTATCGTCGGTATGTACGTGTAAGTATATAGTGGCTTCTTGAATGAGTCGGGACAGTGTCGGTGGAATTGCGAGACACGATGGACCATACAGCATTACCGGAATTAGAGAAAATTAACCTGACCGAATATCGGGAAGAGCGAGAAGATGGACCTCAACGATCGTATTTTCGGAGACAGGTAGGTTACATATCTATAAAATACATTATTTATCTTCATATAATAAAAAATATCTCAAGAAAATATTTGAATTTGAATAAGGACGTAAATTAAAGAATAAACAAAAATTATATCATAGATAACATAACATAAACAAAGCATTTATCTTTGTAGCATTGTTTCAGTGAGAAATGGACAAAAAATAGTATACCTAATTAAATATATTAAAAAAATAATAAAAGATTTTTAAAAATCGTATATATAACAAAAAAATAAAGGTATCGCAGCAATATACAATTGTCTTGGTAAATGTTTCTTTTACATTTATTTCGTAAATACTGATTTAGGTGTTACTTTTGGTGAAAGTTTCGACTGCCAAGCTCTTCGGGGTGGGCGATACATCCACACAGAAAAGTTTTTGTATTCGGTATCGAATTAATAACGAACTACTCTTTACTACAGAAAAGGCTTTTGTCCTTGGTTTTAAATTAATTAAAGCCTATAGGAACTTATAAACAAAAAATCATACAAATATATTTTTTGTAGTTATTCGATAAAACCTAATTTTTTATTTGGTATAACTGTGCTAACAAATAACACTCAAATCATTAATTACATCAATAATTCCACTTTAATTTAGCCATAATGTTATGTTAAACAAATTTACATTCTTACGTACTCATTAATTGAACTAAATGTATGCAATATACTTAATGCAAGAACTGCAATAATAACAATAATTGAAGTGAACTGGTTTTATTTATAATTGTTATTAACAAGCTGCATGACCAGTTTTCTTTAACTGAAATGTCAATGTTAAATTTGTCATGCAAAAATTTAAGTTCGAACATTAACAACATTAATAATATCAAAGATGAACTATCTTCGATGTTCCTATTTCTTATTCAAACAGTCATCTGCGAAATGTTCCATCATCACCACAACCCCAAGTATCGTCAAGATTTGTCCTTAGATTATTTATATATAGGAAATGTTAATATTCAAAGCCACCATCTTTAGCAGTCCCTTTCGGTCAGTTTGGATATAGGCCATGTTCATTAAACACCAAGACGGCCAATTTCCTTTCATTTATACGCTGATTATATTTTATTATAAGCATAGACGCATATTACACAAACACTTCAGCGGAATTGACCCCGTAACCCTCGTGTGTACATTAGGCACACATTTATCAGAGACATCGATTAGAAAAAGGTCTTAGATCATTTTTAAAACAACCACTTTAAGTGTTAAAATCAAAACGAACGTCACGAAACTTTTTGCTATAGTGTAGTAAGACGCGCGGCGTGCGCATATATCTCTCTCTATCTCCGAAACCAAGCCAATTATTTTCGTTTTGTCTTTCCATTTTGCTTTGAACAGAACAGTGAAGTTGAAACCTGACAGTGTTTCTGCACAAGCTCCGGATATTACTGAACGAGTTAAGTCAGTCGAGGTCTGTATAAAATCTCCATCAACTCGTTCCATCCGGGTGTTCCTTGACACCTCTCATTTTTGTATACCATAGGAAGCAAGCGAGCACCACGGGCCACGTAATGACATGTATTTTCTCTTTACGACTTTCACTTAATTAATGAGACATCCATCAATCATGTCCTTTATTATCTATATTATAAATTAAATAAATCAATTAAACAAAATTATATTTCTAAGATGAATTTAATTGGGATGTTTGTTGCGAGGACGCTTGACACTTCAGACAGCACCCGACCAATTTCATCATGATATGTCATTCATTATTCCTTCCCCGGTAGGTACCTAAATTCGCAATGTATGACAATTTTGTTCTCCTTCTCTTACATGTTTCACCTTCTCTGCAAAACGTGCAGCTTCTCTTGCATGTTTTGGCTAGCCATTACTCTGTACGCAGATTCTGGCAGTTAGGTGTGCTATACGAAATATATAGTTTTTTTAATCCAGATTCGTCGTAAATGCCTTTTTGATTTCAAGATAGCACGCACGTGACAGTGGTCCAAACTTTTCCTTTTCATGGTAGTGTACGGCAATGAGGCTTTGCACATCATTTACATGTTATATTCTTCCTTTGTTGTCTTCCTAGAATGTTTTCTATATAATACATATGTACCACAGTAATAACCAATATTAATGAACACGGCAGAGCTTGAAGACAAAAGTCTTCAACCAATGCGTTTTCACTCCCCGTAATTACCTCCGTGGACAACGAGAGCGAAACATCACCTCTAAATTCATAAATGGTCCGCAACTTTACCGTAGCTCAAGGTGTTCTTGGACGTTCTATGTTTTGTGTTAGTCTGTCCTTTACCTATAACTTCAAATTACATAGAACTATAGTATCCAATATCAATTGAATATATTCTTGCCGAAGTAGGAATGTGCTGGTCAGATAATCGGTAGAACAGATGGAAAATAGGCCAGTGACAAGTAAATTCACCAGATGCTAGCCGATCAAGGATGGATACGAGCGGCAGGAGATCGGTCGCCTCGCTGTTAATTGAAAGAGTCATATATTCAAGAGTGGGCCCATAAAAGCTGACAATGGCGATGATGATGATGCATTTTGAGTAATAGTATTACATAAAGGAGCAAAGTCAAGATATTAGACATAGGAGCAAAGTCAAAGTATTAGACATTTTGGGAACCTCTGGTCTACGGTTTTTTGCAATTGTGTATAAGCCTACGCAGTAGCAATCAGCAAATGCAAGAAATCGCAAATCGTCCAGATTTTATGGCTCTGTGCGTCAGCAGACTCGTTGCGCTATAGCGTAAATTTATGCAGATCCAGGAACATGCTTAGACCAGGGGGTTATGTGCTTAAATCCTAGAAGTTATGCGGATTTAGTCAATTGTTAATGCACTTTTGTGATGAAAAACAAACGAATATTTTATCGAAAGAAAATTTTATATACCGTGCAATTCAGAAACTATTGCGAGAAAAATACTTTATGTATGAATGTGGCTTTGGCTGGACGTAATTTATTCTGAATATATAATAATTTATATATAGAATATATAATAGGTAAAGAAGAATTCAAAATTGGAACGACCACGTTACAATTTTGACTTTCTTCTAATTGTTACGACCTATTTATAATTTTCGTGTTTTACTGAAAATGGATCTACGTCGAAAACATTTACGCGGTATGATTTTTTTGATTTCAAATATCACCTGAAACCGGACGAATCATATTATAGACTTCAGGTGGCGTTTATGGTTGAAGGCTCTTCCAAATTTCCAATTTAAGCGTGATCGACTCGACGATATTAGCATTGCGGGATGAAGAAAAAAGTGGTAGTAATCCTTTAATGGCTGTGCTAACAGTGAAAAATTTAATTCAGGACAATAGGTGAACTACGTGTTAGGAGATTTATAACATAATGCAGATTGATTCAGGAAGCATTCAAGGACCTCGCCGAAACACAGAAATAGGCCTGGCTGGAGCGGTGCCGTGACATAATATTGAGATGATGTTTTAAAGCACTATTGGTCCTATATTTCGCAGAGATATCCGCCCGTTCTGCATATTTTGCCATGTGTACCACGGGGAGCGTTCTATAGGACTAAGCCTTTTAAATTCTCACGAAACATGCAGGGTTTGCGTTCCTTCTATCCTAGTTCACGATGCTCAAGTGGTATTGAGAGAGCCGAAGATTCATTTGTTTCATTCCGACTACATTAGTTGGATTGTTTTAGATTTTATGAGTTCCGAATTTTGTTAAATTATGTCATTTGTGTACATTTATAGCTTAGACAATCTAAAATCGAAATATGCAGGTTTAGTCACATAGCCGTGGTGAAATTTAAAAAGCAGTGCTAAGAACCTATATTCCAATGTTTTTGATAAAAATGACATGATGATAATTCTTATAATTAATATAGGTACATGTATTAGCTTTCAAGGTTTTCCCAGACCTTACCGTTTTTTCCAGATTACCTATACTCGTAAGATAGATGGTAAATAAGTTATCTATCGTGGCGTCATTTTAAGCTCATATTGGCGTACACGTAAGTCAACGGATACGTTACACACAAAATATACAAATAGGAACCTTGACTCATATTACAATGATTTAGTTTCCAAAAACGCAATAATTATAACGAAATGAAAATTCAATAAAATTGTTTTTTAATTTAAATATACACACAGTAATCAAAATTAATTTTATATTCTAAATTCAACATTTAAAAAAAAAAAGCTCATGCAAATTAAAAGCATTTGCCAGAGCCATAAATTGTTGTATATAAAGCAATAAAATATATTAATTTCATTAATTCAATTGGTTATTAATATTACCAAAATTTTAATTATTAAATCATTATTGAATATGCAACAAAATAGTTTTCATCATTCCTTGTATTTTATTTTTGTAGCTTTCGTTTGACTATAGCACAGTAGATAGATCATATAATATACAGGTACTGTGGCTACAGACAGAGGACAACATTATTTTATTATATCATGATTGCAGTAAGAATACTTGTACTTTTGACTTAAGGTAACGATGTGGGCATCCGCTGACAGAGCGACTGTGTAGAATCATTTTGAAAACACCAGCAACCTCGCAGGAATATATAGCTATTGACATATAAAACAACTTTTATTCTACGTTAATAAATTTTATAAGATGTTCTTTGTACACAAAACAAAAGTATTAGATAAATGGTACGCTTGCATGTTATAAAC
>JAFELO010010546.1:436993-449080 GCA_017140195.1 Eumaeus atala | reverse complement strand
GATGGGAAGAAGCAAACCGGAATGTTTGAGGACATTACCCTATCGTGGTTATTTTTGGGACAGAAAAGGGGGAGCGGTCCCCCTCCCCTACCCTCGTGGGACGGCGCGCGCACGATGCCGTTTAATGTTACGGGACGTGTTTAGGAAAAGTTGAGCTCGTCTTTAGGTTTGGCTTGTCAGAGGAGGCCGGCCTCCTCCCCCACCCTCTGACGGGTGGGGTCGATTTGCGCTTCCAATCGGCTAGAAGCCGTGATAATAATTTAATTTTTGTTTTTAGAGCTGTCTAAGATCGCGTTTTATTACTTCTACTTTTATCTAAGCTCACGTCTTACGGATTCGAACCCGGGCTCGTTTCCGTAAGCGGTGTGTGAGTTTGTCATTCTGTCAGTCATATGTCTTATAGCTGTGTAACTATATGTAAGGTTTCAACGCTCGACCGGTACGAGCGGTGTATATCGAATTGGGTATTAAATATACTCGTCATGTCTTCGCACTCTTCCCGTTGCCGGGTCGAGGGGGGTCCAGACCGGAGCTTAGCTCCCTACTGGAGATGTGTTTGTTCGAGCCTCGTCAATACGAGGCTGTGGTCGATGCGAGGTCGTGTTGACCTCTAAGTGTGTTGCACATACGTTTATGTGCCTGGGCTATTGGTATCTTTGTACGATCGGCGTCTATCCATTTGTAGGGGCACTGTCACAGGTCCCAGAGCGAACTGGGAAACGTGTATGGTTCCACTCCTGTGGTGGCCCTATGGACAGGCACCGAGTCGCACGCTGTGTTTGCGGTACGATGTATTGGTGGAAAAGCATGTTAAATATAACATTGTACACCTTCTTTTATAGAGGTTAGCAGGCAAGGGAGGGGGGGGGGGGTGTTGTTATGCGATGTTTCCCATTGTTTCTTTCGGACCTTGCTTTAAAGACAGCTGCTATCTAGATGGTAACAATGGTCAGTAATTGTTAAACAAAATGTTTGAAATAAATAGCCAGAATTGGCTTTTGAGGCTCAGAATCAAAAACAACTTTAAGATTCTTTGGAGAATTCTAAACAAAACGTTCCTTTACTCAAAAATAAGCTGTATACCTCCACGAGTTATTAACCTAAATATTAGTTATAAGATTAAGCTATTATAAGATTATGTCACTTTACTGTCAGATGAAAACTTGTAAAAATCATGGCTACTTGCCTAAAGTATGTTTATAATGAAGACGTAGACATTAAAGTCTCTATGAAAAACATATTTTTTAAATTCATAAAATAATAAATACTTATTAAATATATTTACGAGGTCTAGTACTCTAGTAAGTAAGCCCACAAGGTACTTAGCATGGAGCTAGACGATTGCAGTTTCACGTACTCGTATGTTAATATTTCTATTTTGACTATTTTACTAAATTAAAAAACAATTTAACAGCGGTAGCTTAATATATATTTTTATTCTGCGGCAGTGGAATATATGATATGTATGTATATTTAAAAACAGCAACAGTATTATTTTAGATTATCATGAGAATCTGTTCTGTACAACACTTAATATAAAACGCTTAACATATATTTTCATACACATAAATTATACAATAAAGTTCATAAATTTACATAACACATTTACATAATCATTATTTCCCATTAGTTCTCTATCATATTTTATAATAGCCACTTTTAAAGATTCTTATCACGGCGCATGTATTCTTAAGTGCTTTGATTAGAAATTTTCGTTATTTATAGGAATAATTAATATAAATATAAAATTTATAACAAATTCGGTATACGTTAGTCGAAATAAGATCGCTGGTTCCTTTTTAGACTTCCGAAAGTCAAAAGATATCGTTATAATAGCACATTGTTATCCATCTCTGTATGTCTGTCCTCCCGTGTGTTCGTCTGTCCATCTGTCTATACCCTTTCCTCCGGTAAGAAACTTGTGGAAAGATTAAGCTGAAATTCATGTCAAATAATGAGGTTTAAAATCTCTTGAAGCACTGAAAAACTCATACTTATAGTGTCTACGTAATCATAAGATATAGGGATCTGAACCCCATGGTAAGTTGGTAACAAAGCATATTTTACTTAGTTCATTTTGATATATAAGTATTTAACGCACGCCTCAATTATTTGACAATAAACATGGGAAGGGTGTCATGCGTTGGCAATGAACATGCGATGGGTGACGGAATGGAGGATGGGAACGGGACGGAGCTTTATCGGCGACTAAAAGACACGCCGGGCGACGGTCTTTCGCGACGTCTATACGACGGAAAATTGTATTCGATAAGGGGACAAACCCCTGCCTTCTCCTTTCCTGCAGATCGGAAGGATGCATTGCGATACTTTCTAATTTATGATTCCATTAGGTATTTAAATATATAGACAAGAACTCGAAACATGTCACTTCGATTTATGGGGCGCGCATGGCTAACGTGGTGATGAGTCTACAGAATGTTAATATAATAATTCTCTGAATCTACTTGTTGTCCTAATTTCATTTTATTTCAGGCCTTCATATCAACGGGTCCATTTCTACTGTCCATCGGCGCTGGTGCGACCTCAGGGTTCTCAGCCATTCTGATTCCACAATTGAAGCAAAATTCTGGAGAAATCGACTACTCGGTGGAGATGGTATCATGGCTAGGTAGATATATTTTTCATCTATCTCTATAGCAGGTAGGTTTTATTATATTCATCGATCGATGAATTTGGAATTTTTTTGACAAAATATTTGCTGAGAAAAAATATGTCAAGCATGACTCGGACGCGTGCTCGCGGGTTCCTGGCAGGTACGAGTGGGATGTTATTTTAGCGACGTTATGGTGCGAGTTGATTGTATGAGAAAAACGATTTTAAACATAAAAACCACCTTCTAGCCGGGGTTAAGTACTGCCCCGGCCACACCTATTCTGATGCCATTCAGTAGCATTTTCTCTTTCTCGTTTCTCTAAATATCTTAAGCTATATGCGGGGTGGCTTTCAAGAAAGTTTACAAAATCACATCATATTCAGTACTCGAATCTGATTTTAATTAACACGTAAACCACACCACATGCTTCTGTATCGTTATAGCAGTATGCCATAGATTTATATGCCATATTTTTAACATGAAGTTTACCATGAATATAAGCAATATATTTGTTTATTTGTTGTTTTATAGATGAAATATATAGGATCATTATCTGCCGTGTCTAAAACTGTAAAATCTTTTGCGGTTCGCCTGTACCTGTTGCGTTAGTAGGAAGGAAATGAAATAATTTTGAGAAAACCTTATTTGGTACACATTATGCCCCATTTGTTTATCTAATGATCTTAGATCCCTTTGGTTTTATCACACTGAACTTGTGCTTGGGTTCCCACGTACACGCTCATGTTAAGGTCACACAACTCTTATCGAAACATAATAAACCCATATAAAAGACAAACTACACGTGTAACGAGTCATTTGGAAAAAGTTACTAGAGTATAGTCACAGGCTGTCATATTTGCCATTTGTGAAGAACTTGAGTAGAGAGATTATCTGGTACGGGCAAGAGGTAAACGAGAAAATGGAATGTTTAAGGAAAGTTAACTAGTCACTTAAAAAGTTAAGACAGTAACTTTTCCTTCAATAACCTATCTGTTACTTGTTTAATAAAGCTGTAGTATTATATGAATTATTTTTAATAATGTCAATCATAAACTCTTTGTTTTGAAATTTTTTAAGAATGAATTGCATAAAACCAAATTATTCTCTTGGCATTAATATATTTCACTTATTGTAATTTTAATACTTTGTGAAATTTATAGTTAAAATTTATTTTTTGACATTATACCTATATTTAAATTTATTTAATGATTATTATGACATTTTGATTTGACATTATTAAAAATAATGAATAATGTAGAATGTTAAACAATGGATATGTTATGTTCAAAACCAAATAATGGTTTTGTAAATTGTATAAAATATTTCATATATGTGATGGGGAGCAAACGAGCAGGTGGGTCACACCGCCCATAGGCATTTGCAAGAATGGGAGTCTTGCAGACGCATTTCCGGCCTTTAAGGAATAGGGTATGGGTTTCCTTTAAGGAATATGATCTTTTCTTGAAGACCTCTAAGTCGTGTCAGATCGGAAGTACCGAGGGAGGCAGCTGGTCCCAAAGTACAGTAGTATGTCGCAAAAGGTGGCGTTTAGTCCGCACTGTTGTAGATTTACACATATCTAGGTGATAGGCGTGGAACTAAGAGTTGGTCGCGATGTCCCCATAGAAAATACAGTAAAAGATGCACGGTGAATCGACATCGCTTCCTATGACCAAAGAATCTGGCTGTCTGAAAATAGCTTGGTCGACAACCAGTCGAGTCAATCTGCGTTGTATGCGGTCTAACAAAACGAGCTCATATTGCTGCTGCTGATAAAGCTCTTTGGATGGACTGGATTGATGTTCTGCTTCGCTCTATTGAGTACGCCCAGCTTCTTTGAGGCTAATTTAGCTATCTTTTCCAAAATACCGTGGAACTGAACGTACTAGCTGAGGGCGATAGTTAGGTGTGACTTGTGGCAAACGCGCAAACTTGTGTCTTATGGGGGTAAATTGGACTAAATTTAGCCGACCTCATTGCGAGACTTTGAATAAAAAATCCTCGACTTCAGACACAGGCTTGTTCCGATACTCGTTGACTTGTTCCCGGGAAATAATGGCACGGTCAGTGCATAAAGCATCCCCAGTGCTATCATCAACGAGTGAGGCCACTGGTTTGCAGCATGTCATTGATATGCAGAAGTAACAGCATAGGAGACAGAAGAGAGCCTGAGGGAACGTTAACGATTTTAGGGATGGAACGTGCGCTGTCAACCAAGACCTCGATGCTGCGATTTTTTAAGAAGACAGTGATACAATCGCATAATTTCCAGGGAATAAAGATTTGAAAGGAACTCTTCTTGCCAAAGCCGATCAAAGGCCTTCGCTACATCCAGACTAGTGCCTCTCTCTCGGTTTAACTGCCTCTGACCATCCGTGCGTTAAGTAAATTAAAAGGCCGCCAACTGAACGTCCGTGGCGGAAACCGTACTGGCCGTCGCTAATCGAAATGATCTTCTAAGTATCGCAAGAGCTGGCAGTTGATAATGGATTCCGTAATTTTGGAAAATAAATGGGTTATCGTAATAGGTCCACTATTTGGATGGATCGTAGCGGTCACCTTTAGAGATCTGGTGCAGCTGTCTTCCTGCTGAAGAGCTGGGGACTACGCCAACATAGTAGGATAATCGGAAAAGGAGCGTCAATATCGGAGCCATGTCCGGAGCTCATTTTCGCAGCATTATCGGAGCGATGCCATCGGGTCCATAAACTTGTTAATGTCCGGGAAAAAGAAGTGATTTACGCACGGCGCTCTGCCGGAACATAATACCTGGCATCGAGTCACCACACCGCGGGATAGTAGGCGTCGGATTTCCCTAATCATCGGGAGAGGAGTGATAAAGAGACTAAAAGAGGTTTAGTTAGATTTTGAAATACATTTATTTCATCATGATCTTTCCACATTCACAATCATGAACAAAGTTCTTATGTGTGTGTAACAATGGTTAGCAATACAGTTTTTAAATAGGGTTTGTAAAAGTGAGGGTATGTAGTCTTATCTGGGTAGTCCGATACTCCCGGCTGCAACTTGAATAGCCCTTCATGTATAAAATTCCTTAACAACTAATTTTCACGGATTGTTCTTCATTCCTTGTATTCAATATTTGTAGACTATAGTGCTATCTTCATATTACATCTCAATTTAATAAACAAAAAGAAAAAAAAAAGAAGTAGGACTCCTTTTGTATTTAATAGTTTCATATTTCGTATATATTTTCACGAACCTGTATAGGTTCCAGGCGGAAAAAAAACTATTTAATTATAATTTGGGAATGGCAGACAGCCTTCCCAAGTATATCCATCCTCAACATCACGAAAAGGAAAAAGAGTGACATTTCTTCAACACGGAGAACATCAAGCCTTACAGTCAAAGATGACAAATATACTTTTTTATAAAATATCCAAGAAGCAAAACATAATTGCTGTTCTTCTTTAGTGTTCTGGCATTTTAGTCTTGTGTACACGCCACTGCTGCACACGCACTCCATTTTACGAAGAAGTGCCAGCTTACACGAGCGTCCAAAGCAAGGTTGCGATTTGCCGCCAATCGGTACAGCAGAGAACGGAATGAAAAGTTCCTTTTCCTTGAATCACCACATCAACGACAGACTCAGCAACGGCGTCAGGTTTATCCAGCGGGATGCAAATCAGCCCCCACAGGTAGGATGCCAAGAATGACCGCATCCAATCATGATCTGCTGACCTATAGTACCAGACGCAACGACAGCCTACAAAACCCGGTCGTGATTTACGCCTTATCGGCACTGAACTTCGTATCTGACAATGGTCCGACGAGCCCAAGAGGAATTGACGGAAACCAGGTGGATGTCCGGATGGATGGTCAACAGAAGGTTCAGCAGGGAAGGACTATGGTCTTCCACATCTGTGATTCGCGTGAGCGATGATACCAATTGTGTTAAATCATATATCAAATTCATGGAAAGCATGCGAACAAAGCCAATTGGCGTGATGGGCGATAAAGTCATTAAGTATCACGTTCCCTGCGTTTTGAATCTGTTTCAGCACAGAATCTGTAGCCATCTCTATGTACACAAGCAGTCGGGCGGAGAGTTATAACACAGAAAAACGATTATGGTGATAAATATAAAGATTTCACTAACAGTAGCAAATTTAAGATTATGATAAAAGATCCACATGTACATTCCAGAAATATTCATACGGGACATAGTCAGCTCATGTCACAACATTCTACGATTCAATGAGACTTTCACTAGCCCAAATGAATCTGATAGCAACACGTTTATATGGATTTTATAAATTACATAAAGAAGTGGAACCTATAAGACCGGTAGTACCTTACACCATAGCCACATCACAAATTAGAAAAGGAGGTCTTTTATCTGTTTCGAAATTTGATGAAATTTCATCCAAAACACACAATTAAAAGAGCTTGGAATTTGTTGAATAAATAAAGAGTATACCAGTATCACCTCAGTTTCACCTATTTTAATATCTTTCGACATAAATAATTTAATTTATTGGCGTCCCTATAAAATAAGGTATAGAGATCTTAGGAGAACTTTGTGTATATCCAATCTGGAGGCACAACAGATGATAGACTTAACATCTATATTTAAAGTTTATCTGGAACAAAATTTTATGCATAACGTTATCATTAATAAACAACTAGATGGGTTAGCTGGAGGAAGCCCTTTGTTTCCATTGTTCGGAGATATATTCATAAATCATTTAGAGCAACGAATATTTAGTTCAGAATTTAAACATAATTTGTTAAATTGGTAGCAGATATAAGATGTCTGGACGCAATGTCTTTGTACTTTGGACAAGTTTTGTAATTTCATAAATAATCTCAATAAATATAAAGTTCCTTTTCCTTGAATCACCACATCAACGACAGACTCTGCAACGGCGTCAGGATTATCCAGCGTTTTGCCATTGTTAGTTGACATCAAACATTATTTTTTTTAATTTGACCATAGGTATAAATACAGGGCAACAAAAGTTTAAAATTTAAAAAAATAGCAACATATACCGACATGGTAACATACTCCACGCAAATCCTGACATCCAAAGCACTCACTCGTCCAAAGATTATTAAACATTCCTCTCAATGAAAAGAACTATAACGTGGAGTTTAGAGCCATTGTCAATATTACATTAAATGACGGCTATGACAAGCGACTTGTAAATAATACTACACAACCAGCAAAAAATAGTGAAAAAACTTATTTACTCATGCGGAAAAAATCTCCTTCAAATAGTTAATGGGTAAAAATACAATAATACATAGGTCAGTTATCTCACCGGTTTGCAAGAATATTAAGAACCATTGAGAGAAAAGTAGACCTTTACACAACGGTTGGTCTAAGAACATCAATATGCAATAGTGCAACAGTGTTTATTGTTTGACGTGCGATACGTGTGGAGGAGTTTATGTTGACCAAAGAGGAAGAATTTTAGAACTGGAATAGAAAACATGTATTCTACTATGTATTCTGTGAAACTATAGAAATCAACCATTTTAAAAAAATGGAGAATATTTTAAACGACCAACAGTGCTGGTCACAGTCATGTATAATGGAAAATTTATATTTAAAATCTAACATTTTGACATAAATATAAACACTGCATTATACGTGCAAATGCAGACTTAACTTTAAATGGTGCTTCTTTCTGTCACGTACATTATGTGAGTAAAACCACTTTACCAAATCGGCAGCAATATAGAAATGACACCTCTTAACAAAAGAAAGAGAACAAGTGTTATCTGTTCCTCATTATATTATGTATCATATTTAAAATTCCTGCGTTCCCGCAATTCTTTAAAAAATGGATGGGATTTATTTCTCCGCGTTTTCTGCATTTTTTGTACCAATTTAAAATATTTATTTGCTCTATGAGAAAGTATCAATACAGGAATAGAGCGTACGTAGTGGCTGCTAACTAAATTATTGAACGTTCTATCAACTTGCTAACTTAACAGTGATATAAATTTATCGGCGTATAAATTACTTTATTTATTTTAAATGAAGGAAATCACCCCATCCTTTTTCCAAATAGTTGCTCTAAGGGATGAGTTAGAAATTTGGTACAATTTAAAATGACGAGCAGAAGATGTATAAAACACAATATTTCAATTTTATATTTGTATTAAATAATAATTTGACAAATACAAATACAATAATTTGACTATTAATTTTTTAATTTTTTTCGAACACTGGGCTGTCGCCAGTTTTTATAGATCGACATCTTGAGTATATATACAAGGTGTCTCAAAAGTAACTTCATATTTTAACAACCAATAAAAATAAATTAAAAGCACTTGTCGGCAATATGTTTAGGTGATATATCTTAAAATTTAGGGGGATTAATTTAAAGTAAATAACGCCACCCAAATAGAAGCCATTGCGATCACATTCTCATTCATTTGAATACAAAAAATTCTTATAGCAAACATATTCGAAGTATCGTTTCTTAATTGAAAAGAGCGTTACGAGTAGAGAGAGCAGGTTATGTTTCTTTACCTATACTGTTGCTGTTCATTAAGATTCTTGACTCCTTAATTTTTTCATATTATTTTTTTCTTTAACAAACATCCAAAGTTTAGATGCTCAGATGGTTTAGATTCCAAACTTCTTTGGATTGATGGCATTCCATTTTTGATCTAATCTTCCCCATGCTAGACTTTTTTTTGTGTCAACATTCAACGCGCCATGCACGAATCGCTTTAGAATAAAATAAAGCTAAATAAAATACGCTGAGTACATACTAAATATATACTAAATCCTCTAACAAACTAAGAGCAAGACAACCGATTGGCATATCATATACCCCTCGGATCCGCTTCATTGAAGCAAGCCTTAAGAAGTATGAAACGACTTTTGCAACACCTCGTATTCCCATTATATAAATGGACATATAGATGCAAAAATGGAAATCAAATATAATTTGTACTCCTCACGCTATAAATATGCATAAATCTGAATTCTTCTGTTAGACAATTATAGTATGCATTTTATAGCATTTTTTTATAATCAAACGAATGATTTATATGACGACATTAGTATATTATTTTAGCACTATACAGTGACGATTTATTGTGATGCTTTTTACTATTGTTGCAAACGATACAGGAATAAATATTTTACACTAGCTGCCCCGCGGCTGCACTCGCATAATTTGATTCTTTTATACGTCATTTTATTCTCCTGACGAAATCCTTAGTTATTAAATTGTAAAAAAATACCACTTAAATAGGTCCAGCATTACTAGATATTAATCCATATGACCGGATGGCAGACATAAATATAATATTAAAAATGATTGTTTGGGTATCAGCTACGTAAAACTATACACTTGAAAAAAACCTAGTCATTTCGAAATCACAGGCAGACAATTAAAATTTTTTGTATTAAAAATTTATTATTTTTGTTGTAAAAGTATGGGGGCGCAAAGGAGAAATTTGTTGTATTGTAGACAATTACCAACGCCCATAGACATCAGCATTATTGTTGTCACATAGCCGTTCTCCCTTCTTGCTCCCTTCCAATGGGCTATCAGGCTAATCATAAACCGCACATAACGCGAAAGCGAAGCTGTCAATTTACGACGGCATCATGTAAGACAGAGGTACCTCCCCTAACACACCGATCCAAATCAGCTGCCTCTCTAACTATAAAGTTAGTAATTCAATCTTAAAATAAAATTAATATTCATTTTCAGCTGCAATGGCGCCGTTGGCGCTGCTCTTCGGCAACATCATATCGGGATATCTAATGGAAAAATTAGGAAGGCGGGCGTCGCAGATATTGCTGTCCATGTTCTACGTTGGGGGATGGATTATAATCGGATTTGCTGGAAACGTTTATTTCATTCTCCTGGGACGATTCATCACAGGATTCTGTCAAGGCTGGCTCGGTCCTTTGGGACCAGTTTTTGTTGGTGAAATAAGCTCACCAGCCTATCGAGGATTATTTTTGGCAGCTCTATCTTTATGCATAGCGTCTGGTGTGTTCATTTCACATTTGTTTGGAACCTTTTTGCATTGGAAGTATGCATCGTTCCTGTGCGGAGTGTTCCCTTTGATTGCAGGTATCATATTATATTATGCACCAGAATCTCCCGCTTGGTTGGCATATAAAAACGAAGTGGATAGATGTATCGAATCCTTCCGTTGGTACAGGGGGACGAGTCCTGCGATGAAATCGGAATTGGATAAAATGTTAGCAGATCAAAGTAAAAAATTGGAACCTAAGGGCAAACTTAAGACGTTATCTATGAATATAAAGAAACCAGAATTTTGGAAGCCTTTGTGCATAATGATTATGTTTTTCATAATCACACAGTTATCAGGTATAAATGTCGTAAGCGCATACACGACTGATATCATGGAAATAATCATTGGTAGTAAAGTTAAGAGATACACTTATTCTGCAATGCTGGCTATTGATGTTCTGCGTGTGGTCGCTCTAATAATAGCTTGTATTTTGTTACGTAAACGAGGTCGTCGACCTATGGCAATATTTAGTGGAATATTCACGACTTTGTCACTGATGCTACTATCAGCTTATTTGTATTTAGTCAAAATTAAAGTAATAAAACATATCTCACCAATTACATCATTAGCATTGATAGCAGCGTACGTTGCGGTGTCTAACGTAGGCATATCACTCCTACCTTGGAATATGGTGGGCGAATTATTTGCATCTGAAACCAAAGGTTTGGGTTCAGGCATAAGTGTCATGATGACATCGATTGCTTTCTTCGCGACAGTTAAAACAGCCCCAGCAATGTTCGAAACTCTTGGTCATCATGGGACATATTTGTTCTATGGGATATCAACTTTACTGGGCACAATATTTTTGTTTTTGTGTTTACCTGAAACGAAAGGCAAAACTTTGTTGCAAATCGCTGAACACTTTAGGTATGGTAATCGTATCAAAGAAAAGAACATAAGAGAAGAAAAAAAGCTTAACGATACTGTATGAAATTATTGATAGTATTAAATATATTTAATTATTATTTCTAATTAAGCTATTTTAGTGTAAGATGTAACATTGATAGTGAACGAATGGATTGCTACGCTAGTATATATATATAATAAAGGAGGTAAATTTATGTAGTACAATTAAAAACTCTGATGAAAGACTACCAAGTGTTCATTCCAGCATACAACAGTGAAACTACTTTTACGGATTTTATCGCGCTATGTTGGGCTAGTGACATAACGATAAAATCCGTAAAACTAGTTGTATAGTGATGAGTAATATTCGCGTAAACTAACTTAAAATATAAAAATGTAAGAAAATATAAAGGTTTTTCCTAAAAATCATAAGTAGGTTGATCGTCGCGGGTATATTCAAAAATTCTAAATAATAATATAGGTTTAACACTTTTTTAATCTAAAACAGACTTAACTATGAATTATTAAAATGTAATTCATATTTGTAGAGCTCAAACGAAACATAAAATTTTCCAGTTCTCTTATCTCCT
>JAFELO010010546.1:424175-436699 GCA_017140195.1 Eumaeus atala | reverse complement strand
GGTGATCTTCATGGGAATATAGTAGCGGTAGTTTAACATATCTTTCCGTCCCAGTCTTTTCAAGGGTATTTAATCCTCGTGGCTACCGCTGGCAAGGTGTCAGGTTATCATAACCGTCGCCTGATCCTCGGCGTTGTCACTCGTCTGACGCCATCCAGGAGGCACGTGCAGGGTAATAAAAGGTATGTCCTGCGGACGCAAGTGACGACCACCCCCTAATAAACTATTATTATTAAAGCATTAGTGACGTATCTTTCTGAGCCACTCTCTCTCGAGGTCGAGGCCGTTTAATAAATAAGATATAAATAACTAATATATAAAATATTAGATATAAATAACTAATATATAAAATAGAGAGAGATAATATATAAAATAATTATATCTCATTTGTTAAGTGAAGTAGGGAAAGGAGACATCTTATGTGAATGAAGCTCACTCACAGATCGTTAAGCACAACCAGGGGACATAGACATGTACTTATACATAGCAAATTGATCCTGCTTTGTCCTACTCTGTTGGATCCCTTGAAGGGTCCTCCGGTTGTCGCCGACGGAACCACGGGGTGGTGTTGGGCTATCATGACCTTCGATGCACATCTCGCACAAGGTCAGTTCACACGGACGTTCAGCTACAATATACCAATGAACGTCTCATAAACACACAATAACAACACATCTCCACGCCAATAGAGAATTAATTAATTATTACTTTCCATAACTAATCATTTCGTCATAAATTGATTTCGTCCCACTGTGCAATACACATTATAGGGCTCAAGTGTGTGCGCGGGCACAAGTGCGCTCCCTGTCCTCTTATTATTCTATTCCGGTGACGGCAATCCAACACAACCGGGGAAAAACCAGGCGCATGACCGACGGCGACCTCTCCAAAGGGGGTAACTCCGTGTTTTTAATATTACTCTAGACTTTAATCTATGTCTATGCTAAATTCAATCGAAATCTAATAGCTTTTGCTGGAGAAGGATACGCAGAAATATTGGCAATTATAATTATTAGTAGGATAGGTACAGAATGGACAATGTTGCCAGTACAACACGTGTTGCACTTACTTACAATGTAACGTTGTACCGGTTCAAGTATGAGCGTATCGCATTTGTTTATTTACGTTTATAATTACGAGCACACAACAGTTTGTATTGATAAATTGGACGCGTAGTTTTCTATAAAATTTTGCTGAGAGATGAGAAAGGTTTTACCTAAACCTTTGTTCGTTCATTTTATTTCTAAATGCGAGTACTACAAAGTACATACGGACGACATTTGGAAGTGCCTTCTTTATTTAGTAAGCATATTGTAGCATGAGCGGTATTGCGGCCGACATGAGCAGGAACGGTACCTCTTCCACACGGGGCATCACTGTAAAAGGACGGCTATGATGTCGTGTTTTGTGCGGCTTGTGACTTTCCAGTGGCCCAGTAGAGAAGAGGAAGAAATCTGGGCAACAGGTTTGCTGAAAAAGGAAGTGGATGCCTATGGGCATCGGAAGACGTCAAAAGGCTCTTCGTTTCCCCCATCGCTTTATTAAAAATAGCCATCTTGGCATCGTATAGTTACGCCACTAACTCCGGCGTGAAACCGTCCTTTCCTATCTTTTCCTGTTCTGATTTTAAAATTTCTATTCGGTAGATGAAATATTTTTCTCTCGTATATAAGTTAATTACCAACATTTCGTCTTACAGGAAGTCGTAAAAAATTAGTTACATATCTTCAACAGTTAGACACATTAGTATTACGATGTAACTAGCATAATAATACTATTGTTTCTGTATGTTGCATTAATAAAATACTATTTTATCAACAGCTACAATAATAAATAACATGTATCTCTAAACGTTTCTGTACATATAATATTTTAATATATCTTGGCGTTCTTTCTATTTACTATCGCAATCACCAAGATCAGCGTTATTATGAGAAGATAACATTATGCCTATTCTTACCTACAATAAAATATCTTATATGGTATGCCTCATGGTTTAATCCATAAAAGTCCATCGCCTATAAATATATCGGGTTGAAATATACTTTAAGGTGAAATAAATCAGTGCAGGAGGCGTTCAACCACAAGAGTCGCAAATTAGAATATTATTTTATTATAAAAATGCATGCTTAATTCTGTTCCGTATGGAAAAGGTGTAATGATAAAGCGACATGCACTAGCCGGGTGCGATGGTGATCAGATCTATAATGGTACTCGCAGCTAGGTCTTTGGCCCAAGTGTTATTACTAGAACTAGGCAGGTGTTCCGTTCTTGAACCAACTTGTAACTATTATGGAATAATTGCTTGTTTGAATAGACGTCTTTAATCTACACTTGACCTAAAGGAATTTCATAGGAGTTGTGTCCGACGATACTGTAATGCATTCGAATTCGGTCGGAGCAACGTCTCTCTCCCACTCGATACAGCTGTAAAGTGAAAAGAGGGAAGGTACACATAGATTAGCACAGGCACGGACCATTGGAAGTGTGGACAACAATTACCCCACGTAATTGTTTTACGCCTTTGGACGTCGGTAGTCGTGAAAAGGTTGCGATTCTCGTTTAGCGCCCATTACTAAAAGGAACATAACAATTGTGTGGATATATATGAGTTTTGGTGGCTCGGGCAGACGTGCTCATTCAGACGTCTTAAATTAAAGGCTAGTGAGCTATTGAACATCGAAATGACTCCTGCGTCTCACCTAGAGACGCTATACTAGGTCATCAGTCATCACTCGACCTGGTGTTCCTTAAGTGAGCATCAAGTGTTTCCTTGCTTGAACAGATTCGTCTGCAAAATCTGTGGCATCCTGACACCAAATGTGTACACATTTACAGAACATTTTATGTGATATCAATACATGGAAGTTTTTCATTATCTTTGTGTATTTACTTTTGATGATAATTAGTTTTGAATCTTTCAACTTTAACCTGTTTATTCAATAGAATGACTGACAGTAAATAAATATTATGCAAAGGTTAAAAAACTGTTCTGTATGTAACGATATCATAACTTGTTAGCTATGCTATCGCGTTTCGTGCGGTTTGCGAGTGGTAAGGGGATGAGGTGAAGGTGAAAAACACATTCGCATAACTCTTAACCGTGCGGATGTTATTGGGCGCCGGTATTTATCGCAAATCAGATGCGATATACAAACTAATGCAAATATTTAAATATAACTTAGGATTTCTATAGCATGAAGGGCGTGGACCTTTACATAAACCAATCATTAACATCAGCGCTGAGACCATGGGCGTGACTTCTCCCATCGTCATATTCCCCGCAGCACATCTAGCTATGATAAATTAGGTATTATAAGTTTCATATCCGGTTGAACCTCTCCCGCCTGCGGGACCCCAGACCTAGTCTTGCCGGTCCACGAGCCACCATAGCAAGCTGTATTGGGCTTCACCTCGCTTCCACAGCAAAGGTGCAAAATCATATAGAATACTACAGCTGTCGTGCGGGAGGTCATATCGTCATATTCGCCGCAGTCCTTCCGGACATGATAAATTAGCTATTATATTTTTCATATCGGGATCTCTCCCACCAGTCCGATGAAGCTGTATTAGCTTTCCCTTCGCTTGCACAGCATAAGTTCAGATTCGAGAAAAAAACATTAAAATAATATAGTTTTAATTGAATTCGAGTGAAGCATATGCCACCGTGACTTTCTACGTTTTCTGGAGCTAATTTCGTATATGTTTTTGTGTGCAATCTGTGTTGCCAGATGGCGCCGTACGCATGCCGTATGGCGGCACCATGCATTAATGGTGTTGGCAATTTTACTGTCTCCTTGCGTTTATCTCGCGATCAAAAAGTAAGAGTAAAAAGTGTTTGTTGCTTTGGTCTTTGAAGTTTACTTCTTTTGGCGCGTCAGGGAAAAATGATGAGAGTAAATTTTTATGATGCGCACGTTGACGGTATAACCAACCATAATAATGCGAGTGCTACCAGTGTCGCCTTTGGTGAGGTGCCCCGTAACAGCAAATCATCAGGGCACCTCGACGGCAAGTCAGCCCCCGAAGGCACCCACGCCACCTCCACAGATGGGGTTGTCCCACACCACAGGACGACCCCACCGACTCTGGGACAGTGCAATGGGGTGAGGTTCCCATCCTTGCCCCTTGCCCCGAGCGCAATAGCGCCGCCTCATTGTTTTTTTTTTCTCTTTTGTCCCCTCTTCTTATAAGAGGGGTACAAAGAGCGGCACGTCCTTCTCCGTCAACCAACCAAAACCAACGCCCTGATTTTAGCTATAGTCTTTACTTTCATTTTTCTCTTGTTATCCCCAGGAACTTGTAACGCGTGAACAGTACGCACACGCTTTTTTATTGCGAACACAAACGAGACTTCGGTTGGACAGTAAGCTACTACATATGTCCATATACGTCCTAGAGGATGTTTATGTGTGTAGGATCTCAGCTCAGTGGGTAGGATCAGATGCTGTTGCTCACGGGTTCCATTCTTTCTAAGGTCGTCAAAACACTCTGTGGTTATGTAGTCTTAATACACATTATGTACGTTAAAATAAAACTACCTTTACGGATAAAGATAATTTCATTGTAATGAGTAACATTCGCGTAAACTTAAGACATCGACATTGTGTACAATCGTGCTCATAGTACTTAGGACGGGGCTGTGCTAAAGTGATGTGAACTGATGACGTGTCTGCCTTGTGGTCTAGTGGTGAGTATGTACAACCATGCTCCTGGGTTCGAGCCCTATGTCGGATCAAAATGTTATTGAGTTTTCCATATTTAAATACAATCCGAAATCAGGAAGTTTTGCTTCGGAGAGCCGTCGGTCCTGTGCCTAATTTCTCTCCGGTCGTGTCGGATTCCCGTCCCATCGTAATAGGAGAATGGGGGAACTGCGTGTGCCTGCGCAGTTGGCAATCTGTATAATGGCTGCCGAGTACGAAATTCGGCTCGGAGGACATTATTATTATTATTAAGTAAGAAAAGTCCTCAAATATTTATAGAAAGAGATATTTGTACAGCATCGTACGGTAAGAGGCTGATGACATACAACGATGATTGGCATGCCAGTGCATGCATGCATATTGGCGTCAGCTTAACAACATAAATGAAGCATTGACAAATATGTGTATAGAGCATAGATAGCAGCGATAGTAACCATTAGATTACGTTCTAGGGTCTTTACACGCCTTATCTGTTGCTCTGTCAAGTTGGCTACTATTACCTTGGTTTAAATAGATTTACATCGATATATAAACACAAGATTCACACTGTAAATTCATACAGGCACTATCTCAGTGGGATATGAAGTGAATGGGATAAATTCCCTGAGCTGGCGTGAAGTTATATTGCTGTTGTTATATCTATTCGTCATGTATGTTTTATATAGTATGGGCTTGCATATTGATGTATTGACTAACGATGTAAAATTTCTTCAATTTATCTATATTAATAATAAATATAAATTATAAAGGTAAAGAGTGTGTGTGTTTGTTTCTTTGCCTACTACCGGCCCGAATTGTAAAAATCATACTGTGTGAAATATCAAATTTATTGAGGAAGGCTGTTTACCATTCATTCCTTCCATTTCATTGTGATGGTAGTCACAAGGATTTTGTATTTGCGCCATAGGAAGGAGAGAGGCGGCAGGAACAACGCAGAGCGGCAGGGCAACGCCGCATTACAATTGTGCGGATGATTAAAAGCGTGGGCAGTCATGAAGTGGCTCCGCTTGTTTGTCCCGTTATACATTAAAAATGGATCATGAAACCTTTCCACTGATCATTGTCATTGTAACCATGAAACGTCTGTTATCAAATACATGATTGGGCCACCAGTCTTCCACGCTGTAATCTTCCTTAAATAAAAACTATTTAATTTTTGGTGATAACAAATTGCACAATGATTTCTCATGTTTGTTTATGTAGTGTATTCAAATAGAATAGAATATAACAAATTCATTTAGCTACTAGCACGTGCCCGCGGCTTCGTTCGCGTGGCCTTTTGAAGTAGCTTAGTACCTTACGGTTTAGCTTGGTTCTAAAGGTAACGCATCAGATATTATTGCGCTATGTTATGTCAGCAGAAAATACAATATGAGTTCATAGAGCGCCATTTCCACATCTTTTACTGTTTAGTCGGGTTCTTAGGGTGCTAGATGAAGAAGACCGACCGCCATAATAAATGATAGCCTCTCTGGTGTCTATGGTTAATGGTTAACAATCAGAAAATAATTATTATACTCATTAGTTTCAGAGACAAACAGATATATAGACATACAGAAAAACATTTTTAACAAGAGAAAGAACAGAACAGAAACAGACAGCGCCATGCTGCAGTGTAGCGGAATGGGCCCGGCACGACCAGGGAGGTGCCTCTCGCTCGCACGATACCACCATGAGGACACACCTTCGGTGTCGCGTTCCTTGCTGTTTGTGAGTAGCCTGTGGCCTTTTGGATGGGAGGAAAAAAGAGGGCAATGCATCGGGATAGTAGTTATACTGATGTTCATGGGCGTGGGTAGTAGCAGAAAGGCTCCGTCTGCTCATTCTACAAACTGTAAAAACACAAAATTTCTCGTTTTCCCACATTTACGACAAGTAATCTTTCTAGTATCTCGTCTCACATTCATTGTAACTACAAACATAAAGAATGTATGTAAATTCTTAGCAAAACGCTAACCGCATGAGAAGAGCAGATAATCATAAACACCGTTCCAATGTTGGAACACGTGGATGTAAAGCGCAAGATGAAAAAGTGCTTATTCAGTTTTATACGTTGTTAGTTGTATATCCCCAAGGCAAAGTCCGTTTTTTGCCCGTTCCCATGAACCCTGCGACAATGGATTTAACCTCTATGAAAGACTTGGAAGATCCACGCAAGAATAAATATTACGCAACAATAGGGTAGCTTCTTTGACTTTACTTCGCTCTGTTATGTGTATTGAACAATCTTGATACTTTGTAATACTATTTCTTAGATTTGTTTTAGTTTATACAATAGTAGTAATGTTATTTGTAATCACAAAACATTATGTACAAGAACAAAACCCCTTAATGATTTGTTTTGTAGATAATCATTATCTTGTAGTTGCTTGAATGTATCGTCCCTTCTTGATGGAAATTCATGTTCGCACTTGAACAAATAAATAGATAAAGTATATAAAGTTTATTAATTTATTCAAATATTATCGTGCTTTCGTATAGACAGAACCAAAAGGCACATTAAAATTAATAGGTTTCAGGAGCTGACCGACAATACATGCTACTTATGGTTGGATATTTTAGTCATAAATTATTGAGATAATTTTAAGGTAAATCAAGGAATTGAACGTTTAAAAGAAAACATAATTTTATTACTTAAAAAAACTACTATGATTATGGTGTAAAAACATTTTATTTTTGTTTCTTCTTTAAGACGTGTGTAAATGATATGGTAATAATAATAAGTTGAATAATGTAGGTAAACTCTATCATTTCTTATTCAGTTCTAATACAAAATATTCATTAAATTTTCAATAATCTTTTTCTATACAAAAAGTATATAGTAATTTTGGTAAAAAGTAGTACCGCAGTTGTAAGAACGTGCTAAATACTGTTATGATACCTCTTTATGTACTGTTAAAATATAATTTTATATGTATACAGTACTTCTTTTCATCTAATCAAATGTTACTCAAATGAAGACCATGCATTGTGCATGTACTACGTATCAAAACAAAGTATCAAATATGTTGATCCTGCTACACCACCCAATATAACAAAAGGTATTCGAGCTCCTAACGGACTTTTTTGATGCAATCGATCAGGGTTTATTTCTAGTCCGTATATAATGTGAACACTTTTGAGCTTAGTATTTCGACGTTCCCACGTTAGGCTATTATTATCGGCGTAGTTAATTTATTGAAAACTACCGACATGCGATTGGACACTACGTCTTGTACATAGAAAATTATCTAATGAAACACGTGTTGGTGTAACAGTGTCAGGTAGGATAGACCCATGAAGCAGAAGACATGATGTCTGCATAAGCAAAATTTATTCTAACTTATATGGAAACCGTCCTGTGTGCATTTCTCATGGTTAAATACAACGGACAACCGATATTGAACAAAATGACAAAACATATACCACCGATTTTAGCCCAGGCTTAGAAAAAATCGCCTAAATTGAAATTAGGTTTTTTTTGCCATAATATTAATTTCTTTACAATAACGTAATAAATAATCTCCGATGCCTGAATGGGTTATGTCTTTTTAGAAATCATTCTCATAGATCTAAGAATTCGTCCTTGCTGATGAAGAAACAAAATGAATATAACCAATTCATTCTATGGAGTAGAGATTAAGATGAATTTTGGCATATTTGGTTGCCTGAGAATTAGTATATTAATATTATTTATTTATTTGATATATTACGCGGGTAAAACCGTGGTGCAGAACATATATTATACTACAACCTATCCAGTATAATTTACCCTGAGAAAAATCACCCATCTAGATAGCTAACTCTTTATTAAAAAAGGGTCACCACAAAAAAAAATGACATCTCACGTAGAAAAAAATCAATACCCAGGACCTAATTTCTTACGTACGATTAAATTTTACCCACGTCAGTTCATGTTTTGGCCAAAAACATTCGATCTCCTATCACGTGTATCGAAAATACTAATTACAGGGAACAGTGCCTGACGAATGAAGTGGAAAATATTTAAATAGAGGTCGAAACATCCAAGCGCGAGCCGTAAAATATGAATGCGTAAAAAAGTATGAAAAAAAAACCTTACGAATCCGGAAACTAACCGCGTGTGGAACGAAGCAAGAAATTATATTCTACAAACTCGAGGAGGTTCGACATTCTTGTTTACTTGCGACTTTGGCTGATTTATTGACGGAAAAGGAAACATTTCGAAGGATAACGAATAATCGACTTTAATCTAATTACAATTCCCGGGTTTTTAAATGTTTCGTAGGACAGGACATTCACAGGTTTTGTACTGTATAGGCAATATGATTATAGGAAGGTAGGAAATTATTTCCTCCTCTCCAATAATTCACCGGCTACGGAAAGCGACAAAATAACTGTCACTTTACGGCGAGATGTTCCCGCCCGGTTGTGTCGGTCCAATTGGACTGCAATGCAGTATGGCACCACCTCTCAATAGAAGGTTGAATGTAATCTATCTATATTATAAAACGAAATCCCCAAAAAATGTGTGTCTGTGTGATCGATTTTCTCAAAATATACTGAATCGATTTCTATACAATTTTCATCAATGGATAGAGCGATTTACGAGGATGGTTTATGTGTATAATATGTCCCGGTAGCAATATGGCAACTATTATCACGGGCGAAACTGGGGCGGATCTCCGGTACTTACATAATCCGCAATAAAATTTGTTAGTGTTTTATTACAATAATTTCTATAAAACGTCGTAAGACTTCTTGCATGCACACTGCATTTTGTATTAAATAATTTATAAAAGCTGACCAAAAATTTTTGTAACATATTGTGATTTACAAAAGAAAGTAGGCACTCTAATAACCGTTGACACAAATGTAGATAAATTGGAAACGAAGTTAATACCTACGGATACCCAGAAGATGGGATTGGATAACCTTAAAGTAACGCAAGGAATGTTATCAGTAATCTATTTTAACATATCTGCCAAGATAATAGAATCTGCGTCAAATATCTCGCGATAAAACGTGATCCGAAAAATGGTAATCACCCGTTTGTGCTTGTTCCCTCTTAAAAAGTTTTTTTTTTATTTGAGTTAACGGCAGCACATTACAATCACAATGCCTTGCCGCCTTACCGTTAACGGCTCTTTAGGGCCAGCTCCACGAGCAGCTTAGAAACCGTTGACAAACTAATATTTCTCTTCTTTTACCCGAGCTTTATTATAGTATAGTGGGACAAACGGGAAATCGCAATCGACACAATAATTTTGGATTTATTTCGTACATCCGGTTATCGCGATTTTATTCTAAAGTAAAATCAAGGCACGTACTTACCTTAAAATACGAAGTTCAATACTACGAAGGATAATATACATCGGGGGCAAATTGGCAATTACATACATTGTATGGTTTGCTAAAATCATTACTTAAGAAAAGCAAAAGAAAATATATTTTAAAATGTCATTGATAATTATAATTTAAATTAATAGAAATATATTTTCAAATAGTGGTTTAATTTAATAATAAGATATAAAAATTGTAACGAATAACTCATAAATAATAAATATTTTAATATGTTATATACTTTTAATGATATGATCTGTGTAATGTATGCTTGTACAAATTAAAAATGTAACAAAATTTGTTGGTTTTCAAAAAAATATTATAAACGGCAGTAAAGCCGTTGGTGTAACCGGGCTAGCGGTCTGTTCAACACAAAGAACCGTAAGTAGGTCATTAAACGTTCAGTAATTTGGTTGCATTAGCATAAGGGTTTGTTTCACAGGGGTAAAGGGCTGTATTCATAAGATGTGTTCTTAATAGTGTGATTAACATTATCGAATATCAGAAAATGAATCCCATGAGGACGATAAATTAGTTATTAATGAAACGAGGCTTAAATTAAGGCGTTTAATAATTTATTCAACATTATCATCTAACATCACAATCATTTATTTCAAGGCACTCAGTACACATTTTATTAAGAAAAGGTGCCCAATTTTCGTAATTATATGTACAATTATACGTTAAAGGGGTTTAAAATATATTACGAATGTGTGTAGTAAGGAATATTAGCTTACAATTTTTTAGCTTCTTCGCTTTATACTAATAGGACTATGTTTTAATTAAATTTAAAACTTTTCTTAGTTTAAGTTTATAAAATTTGTAATATTCAAATCTTATTCTAAACAGCATGCACCTTACATTTACTATTAAAACTATTTGTCCTTTATATTTATACCGTATAATCTACGTAATGTCGAGTGACCGTTGAGAACACCTTGCGTTTGCTTCGAGTACACACTTTGGTTACGACAGCTGTATGTCTTATTTAATGAATTATACATATCTGGCTTTACGCTATAATAAAACTAGTTTATTTTTTACTATTCGTATCATTAATTATTCTTAGACATTACACGCGATTGTCTAGTTTTCTCCTGCCACCACTTTAGTGTCTCCTCAAATTGTTCTCGATCCTCTGGAGTCACTTGGATATCTGGAAGTTCTTTCTTTAAATCTATGTCACTGTACTGCTGTTCTTCTACAAAGCTTGACTCTTCTTTGAGTTTATATTCATTATGATTTAATATTAAGTCTGGGCTAATCGATTCTAGTGCCAAATCATTTTCCTCGGCAAAACAGTTTATTTGCTGGTGGATAGAATGAGCATATTTAACTTCAAAATCGTCTTCATTAACGGGAATTTCTGACTCTATGCAATAATTTTGATCTGGTATAACGCTGAATTGTTCAGCTGAATTAGGAAAAGGAAAACTGCCATCTAATACATGGGAATGCATGTCTTCTTGGCTGAGAAGATCTGAAGAAGGAGTAAGTGGTTGGCCATTGCCGTCTTCTTCTTCATAGAGATGAGGCGTAGATACTACTTGAAATGTTTCAGTACCAGTAAAGCCCAGATACTGGTTAGGCATCTGATGTATGGAACCATCTAATTCATCTTCATCCATATCATCGTCGTCTATTGCTGGTGAGTTAATAGAGTAGTAATTTCGCTCTTGACTTGTCTCTCTTGGTGATGATGAAGCTGGAGATGGAAACGATTCCAAGGAATTTCGTAAATGATTTTCTTTGTCACAATTGCCTATGTTCAATAGGCCCTCAAGGTTTCTGATGTACTCCACGGCCATACGTAATGTCTCCACTTTACTCAATTTTTTGTTCGATCCTCGATTCGAATTTGCATTTTCGAAAGCAGCAGCAACTTCCTCTGGTATATGTCTACGTAGGGCAGCAAAACCGTCATTGACTTGTCGCACTCTGTTTCTTTCCCGCGCATTTCTTCGCGCCACTGCAAGCGGTGTCGGCGCTCTTGTCTCCTCCGGAACATTTTCTCTATGGCGTGGTCGTTTCGAAAGATTACTCAAACTATTCGGATCACTTGCACGAATTTGGGAACTCAACGTAATCGAATTGGACGGAGATAATGTTTTTGGTTTCTTTCTCACTATGACGATTTCTCGTCTAACGTTTGTGTCATTGTTAACTATGTTTATATTATTGTTCACAGATTCTTGAAGCACTTGTGTCTTGACAGGGGTGTTCCGGAACACAACAACGCCAATTGAACTCATTATATTAGTCTTATATTTCACATGTTACAACTGTTTTGATTAGCTCAACACTTTCTGGTAATCCCGTGGAAGATATATATAAGTATAGTTAATGTTCGGTGGCGTCAGAGCGCCAGCCACCGCGGGAATGGCGCGTGCCGTTCAGCCGCACCTGGGGTGGGTCGCGGATAGCGGGGGAATCAACAGGGGTAGTACTTACGTCTACTAGTTGCACACATGCTCTTTAAAAAGGGGCGGGAAAGACGCGGAGTCGCTATTCGATTAT
>JAFELO010010546.1:411505-421589 GCA_017140195.1 Eumaeus atala | reverse complement strand
GTTCAGTCTACTTCTATAGTTATAAATTGCGTCCATTATACGAATCGGAGCAACTTGGTCGTAAAAGCAAATGGTAGCTCTGTGTCGCTGCAATTCGTCTGTAATGCTAGTAGTTTGTCTGAGTTCTTAAGTAAGTAAGTTTTTACTTTCTTTTTATCCAATTTCTTTTATTAGTTATTCTCCAATTCATCACTTAGTTTTTAGATAGATGGAATAGATAAAAAAGGTTTCCTAGCTTATTTTTTCTCGATCTATCTTTTACATGCAATGTTGTATTACAACTGACATGGTTTTAATAACCCAAATTTGGAACATTGAAGTGTATTTTATTCATGTATAGTTCTATGTGATTATGATAAAACATGTTTTAGTTAGGAAGTAAGATATCCAGCAATTGTTACACCTAATTTACTGTAATCATTTGTTGTAACTAGTTTGGATACTGTACGCTGTACCTGACCAGTGACAACGGGCACAATAAACAATATTGTAAATGCTAAGATTTTGTTTTTCAGTATAACATCAGGTTATTTATGACAGTCATTCAAGTATTGAAATTTTAAAAATGTTTTTTTCTTCCTAGGGGACAAACGAGAATTCGGAGCCTTTTAATGACTACCGCCGCCTATGAACATCAGCATAACTATGCGGATGCGTTGCCCTCCTTTTCACCTCCCCCAATGGGCCACCGGCACAAACCGCACGAAACGCGACACCATAGGTGTCACTTTACGGCGGTACCGAGTATTATTATTATTATTATTATTATTATTATTGAGTTCGACTGAGCGCCTGTAGTTTCATAACGGCAATCATTTTATTAAGTAATGAATGCTTCCGAATAAGGCGAGTAATCCTATGGAAGACCTTTTTTTAAAAACACACTAATGTTGGTAGGTAAATTGCCTACTTTTCATAGATCTATACTTATATTATAAAGCGTATGTATTTAATGTTTGTTTATCTGTTTGCATTGAACAGGCTCCTAAAGTACTGTACCCTTTTGAAAAATCCTTCACCTTTAGAATCCTACTTTATCGGCGATGAAAATACGCTATACAACATTGTCTGTAATGTTTTAATCATTATGAGGACATTGATAATGCTAGTTGCATTATCAATGTCCTAATTTGTGAAAACAATTTGAAAGAAAATTCTTATATAGACGCAGAAATTATTGACAGCTGACTGTCTCAACAGACGTTGCTCTGTCAAACTCAATTTGTCGTCATTGTAAAGTATAAAGAAGTATAACGAGGCTGAAATTGAAATTTGCAATTTTTATTCTTGGCAAATAAGTAAAATAACTGCACGAAACGGGTGTGGGCTGTTGGTGTATTATTAAGGTATATCGCGGTATTTTGAAATATTTCACAAAGCTTCCATTAACAATATAATGTGCTCAACCACGCAATTATCATTTTAAATTTTTGCAAGTGCGTTTATTTTTCATCATGTGTATATATTTAATTTTTATCATAACATTTTATGCCTTAAACATATTGTATATGCCTCTCCACATAAGCTTTCTTCTATGATTATTTCTTCTATGCAAAGGGTAACGGAAGTTAATTTTGTTGATGTCTTAAGTTTACGCGAATGTTAGTACATTACAATAAAATTACTTTTTCGGATTTTATCGCGGTTTATTTAACTATTTTACCCAGCCCGACGTTTCAGAAGCTTTACAGCAACCATGGCCATGTCCACTCGTGACCGTTGTTGCTGTAAAGATTCTGAAACGTCGGGCTAGTGAAATAATTAAATAAGCCGCGATAAATTCCGTAAAAGTAGTTTTATTATAATGAGGAAGTTAATTTATTATTATTATTATATTTTATTAGTTACGTCTACAGGATTTAAGTAAACTTACATATTATCACTTTATATGTAAATATGCAATGCTGTGCATAGTTATTTTGTATAATGTAAACAATTTGGGGTAGTTAACACCAATCTGAAAGAGATGCAAATCTGAAAGGATACACATATTATTCTGACTCAATGTATTTACTCCATTGTCTACAATTCGTCAAAGAGTTTTACACCACACATATAAAACCTCTTTGGTTTCTGAAGATCATATTCACTTCTAGGGTTCGCCGCATATCCTGTAACTCAAGATGAACGTCATTTTTTCGCCTGCAATCCGCCGTAAGTTGAGTCCCACCATCTTGTGAACATGTGGCTCTCGAACTAATGCACGACACGGCGCAGACGACGGATTAAAGCTATATTTAGTTCAGCCATATGCTAATAGCACTCGCGAGGTGTAGCAAATCCGGGCTTCGGGAACCTTCAACTTGCCTGTCTTAACAACAAACCCTTTTCACTACTTTTGAAACATTTTATTTGAGCTGATTTACGTTCCAAACGTTAAAATGAGTGCAGTTTCGTGATATTGTCGATCATGGAATCGATTCGAACTGGCTTCAGCTGAAAAGTAGATTTTTTGTAGTTAGTTACATTACGGGTTTTAACACGTTAAATATATATATAAAACTACACAAAAGATATTAATGACTAAATACGTTTGTTCGACTTATCGGCTGGGCTACCCCAGCCGCGGCCACAAGCCGACTCAATCGAGTGTACCTAGCGCGAAAGTCTCAAACGATAATGGTGGCACTGTCGTGTTTTGTAATAGTGTAGAGCAATTCACACCATTACAGAGGTAGGACGAGAGAGCAACAAGGGTATGATATATATGTACTGTTTGTGTGGATATTAATGGGTGGCATTGATTGTGAGATAGTGCTGCATAGCAGGATGACTGGGGAAGTAAATCCCGCTCACATGATAGTCGCTGCGTCAGCTATGCTGTTCCGTTTTGTGTGGTTAGTAAGATTGCCAAGGCCTATTGGAGGGAAAGGAGATCACCGCGCGTGCATAAAAATGTGCGAATGTGTATAGGCATCGGTAGCCATTTAAAGGTTTCGACTGTTTGATTGTCCCGTATTCTGTAAAAAAAGATCACTCTTGTCAATAACAACAGGGTCAGTTCATCTGTTAGCAAACGACTACCGTCGCCCATAGATACCCGCATCACTAGAGCGTTTGCAGGTGCGTTGCCTTCTCCGCTGTCCCATCCGACCGGCGAACTTATTCTCGTTTTATTCCGGTACTCCCTTATCTCAGGTAGCAATCACTTTAGCTATCGCAAAGTTAATACTGAAACATTCACCTCTTCGAAAAAATATCAAAGCTTTTCTTATGCACACCTTTTATAAAAAAAACTTAGTTAATCCTCACAACAAAAATTACAAATATTAAAATATTTATATCTCACAAAACTACAAAATATTCACGTAAATAATGTGGGCAGTATTATTATACTAATGAATTTAGTTTGCTGTTTCTCTTTGAAGACCCCTTCATTTTATAATAGCTGAAATAATCGTAGCACAATCATCCAAAATTTCATTTCTCTAATACCTATAAGGAGAGACAAACGAGCTGCTAAAGTCTTTCGATGACTCGCGACGCTCATAGACCTCCATAATTAATATGCGGATGTGTTGTCCTCCCTCCTTCCCTCAAATGCATCCACACAAACCGCAGAAATGCAGCACAGTTGTCACTTACGGCGATATCGCGTGAGCGAGATGTACCACCACGATCGTGCTAGCACTAAGTCGTCTGCAATGCAGCATGGCACTATCCCCAGGAAGCCGAATATGAAGTTATTTAGGGCAGGATTTTGGCAGGGCACACGTGGCAAAGTTGAGATACTTTCATGAAACGATAAATGACAAGGTAATGAACTTTTGTACTAAACAATAACAATAGACAAAATGAATCAGATTTTCTGACAACCTGTAAATGAATATACAGCTGTGTTCTGTATACATCTTGTTTAGTTGCTATAACCTATCTCAATACGAATAGCCAACCCATTCACAACTCCAGACTGCTTTATTCTTAGAAGCATTTAAATAAAAGGGAACCTTCAACTTGAAAATAAATAAGTTAAGGTCAGTAGCACAAAGGTCTCAGCTCACATAGGCTGCACCGAGAACTAGGCTGGGCACAGCTCATTGAGATCCCGCTGGGGTGAATTCTAAGGGCTCCATATCCGGTTATCAACAGATATTAATATTACCGACCTCATCTGGATCGATATTTGTGCAGCAAGTCTGGAATATTCTTGATATTATTGTTCGTAATAATGTGCTTTTTTATAGTTTAGGAGAACAAATGAGTAAATGGGACCTTTTAATGACTCATAGGTATCCGCGTAATAAATTGTCAGTCAGATGCGTCTAGTTCTTTCCTCCTTCCCATATATTTTGTCAGCCAATCAATAAGCTTTTAGATGCCACAGTTGCTCCATTATTTGGTACTCGGGAAATAGCATACTCTTTAAACTATCTCGGACCTTGTTGTTAACACAGCTCTCCATAGCTCTCAAGGTCAGGGGTTTCCAAGCAATCAATCGAGCTGAAAGTAAATAACACTTAATAATTAAGTTTGTATTCAAAACATTACAATGGATACAAATATTTTTGCTACCGATTAAACCACAGGCGTCTGTTCTTATAATTCAAAGGAACATGTGACTGCTTGTAAACTTCAGAGGAAATATTTCTTATAAGGCTATAAGATCTCTAGATATATTGTATTGTTGGTCTAGACATCAACATTACACAAACATTGAATTTACATCTCCACAAAATTGATTTCCCTCTCTACGTACAGTACATAATCCTGAAGTAGCTGCTGTAATTTTTTTAAAGTTTTCTGTGTTATGTTAGTTCCGTATATTCCAAGTTTTAAAGACTCCAAAGTATTTGCTAAACCTATATTATGCAGATTAGCGTAGGTGTCAATTATTATAAACTACCAGGATAAAAATTCGTCCGTATCGCATGTTCAGTTATTTAGGAGATCACCAACATCAACATGTTTGAGTTTTACTAATTTTGAAAATATTAAACGATATAATTGCCATGACATATTCATGTAATAATACAAGTGGTTGCAGCACAAGTTCAGTTCACTGAATGAGTTGCGAATGACTTCCCATGGTTGTTGGTCGGTGCTATAGAACATATAGAGCGAAAATAACAATAATAACATCGAGAGCGCTTTCAATTTGTGGTCCAGACACAAAACGCTTTTCAAACTCATTGTTTCTCTCCAGACGAATTCTGTGCTAACCCCTTCCTTTGGGACCTTCAACGCATTCGTTTTCAATAAATTTCTCACATCCTAAAAATCCGTACCCAAATGCACGTTGAATATTCGATTTTATACCTTGATTAAATAGAGTGTCTGTATGGAATCAAATTGAGTTTTACATTTACAAAACTCGCTACTTTAAGAGGTGTATTGTAAGAATTAGCTAAGACCGACTATGGAAGTAGTTTGCTATTATTATAAACACATGAAAATAATGGGTACGCGAATTGTCCAGTTCATTAGAATTCTATATATCGCAAGTTGTTTTACTTTAGATAAGTTTTTAGTCTTTCTTTTTATTATATGTATTTAGAGAGGTATTTAATGTTAAGTCAGTTCACTATATTTTGCTCAAATTTATAGAAAAAGAAATATCACAACTAACTTTACAATTTAAATACCATAAGTGACTTCATACCCAAATGAAGACATATTTTAGTGTAACATTCTAGAATTCGGTAATGCATCATTAACTTTTGGTATTGTTAATAAACCTTACCTTAATCAAGAAAAAAACATTTGCCTGGCAGATGTTAAGGCCCGCTTAACACACACATACATAAACATTTAGCGTCTCATTCTAGCATAACAATAAATATTTAAGTGGGACAGGGACAGTGAATTAGATTAGGGGCTGCGAGGGTTTGCCACGCGACTGGATCTGACACACACACACACAGCCCGGAACCCTCTATCATTTTATTGAATATCTCAGAATAAAATCACTGCGATTTATTTCATTATTCGTACAATATGTGTCCAATAATTTCGATTTATAGCACTACACAAAATCACCCTTTTCAACAATAAAAACAATTTGTGAATTGGGTCGACACCATCGGGGAAGTACATTTCACTCACATGATACCTCTCAATATGACAGTATGCTATTGCGTTTCGTGCGGCTTATGAGCTTCCGATGGATGAATGGAGGTGAGAAGGGATGCCCCATCCTTCAGGTATGTATAAAATGCGGACGTTGGTAGGAGTACTCATCAAAATAGTGCTACTGTCTGTTTTCCCCGTGTATTAAAATAAAAGTAGATATCTTTACCAGGCTGTAACCACACGTAGCGCAAAGCGGACCCTTTGTGTGTTGAGTGTAGGTAAACCGGTGACATCACTTATGGCGGTGTATAATAGGGGCACTTTCTCGTAAGGGCAATCCTGAAATAACACTACCTGTTCAAAACCGCAATATTGTATCGACTTGTTGCTGGCTAAGGCCAAGTCTAACAATTTGTGGTTATATGTAATGAACACGTACCACGAAGGAACCGTTCCTCAGTCTCCAAGAACATCTCATAAATTTGCCCAGAAATTGACGATAATCACCGGGATTTACTGACACAGCACAGCAGTAGAAACTATAGAATTGTACCATTATATATTGTGTTTTTACTGACACAGCACAGTAGATTTACTGACACAGCACAGTAGAAACTATAGAATTGTACCATTATATATTGTGTTTTTACTGACACAGCACAGCAGTAGAAACTATAGAATTGTACCATTATATATTGTGTTTTTACTGACACAGCACAGTAGATTTACTGACACAGCACAGTAGAAACTATAGAATTGTACCATTATATATTGTGTTTTTACTGACACAGCACAGTAGAAACTATAGAATTGTACCATTATATATTGTGTTTTTAACCAATTATTTTAAAGTAAAGTACCTTCACGCCTGTTATCCCCGAAGACGTAGGCAGAAGTGTGCTAGTACATACACAACTCGTAAGTAGATATAATAGAACACCCACCCACCAATTGTTTTAAGCGAACTTAACTTAGGAGGGCAAATGAGCAATTGCAGTTTCATTATCTTTTTACAACTACTGACGTCCATAGACATCCGCATAACTGTAATGCGGATGTTTTGATTCTTTCCAATGCACCTTTGATGATCTACTTACAAGCTGTACGAAATGGTTGGGAAGTGAAGGAAACGGATGACAACGTAACGGCATAGTAATTTTGCGGATGTTTAAGGGCGACAGAAGTCATCAAGAGGCACCGACTGCTCGTTTGTTCCCCCACAATAAAAAAATTAAAGAAAATACATACACAACAGACGACTCCTATAACCGAAATTCTTTATTTTGAAAACAAGTGAACATAACAATGAATTGAAAAAAACTTTAAAAAGAATGAAAAGTTGGTTACATTTTTTCGAAAGTAAAGAAAGGAAAGTAGAAGTAGAATGTTTTTATCCTTGTTAGTAGATATCCAATAATTTTTTAATGTACGTTTTATTTTCAATTCAATTTAAACACCCTTTTCAACTAATTTATACTCAAAATGTGTAACATGTATATTTTTTTATTCTTTTATGATCTTCACACATTCCAATATCCCACACGTAGAAAATCGCCGACAAAAGCAAGTTTAATATACAATTATGACATCATAATTATCATATCATTAGCTAACAGGTGACCCTATAGGCTAATATTTTACAAGTCTATACTGTGTGTAAGAAGAAACTACAGCACTCGGATATCGCGTTACGCCACTTATTCTGTCGTCAGCCGCCACCCACGGGGTGTCTTTTTTATTTTTTTTTTTCTTAAAAAACAACAGCCAACTAAATAGATTTCCTGTTAGAAAAACAAACATACATTTATTGAGTCCAAAATTTTATTATGTCTCCTTGTGGATGAGTGATGGATTTCAAATGACGGTCCCTTCTGATAGACGCTTCCGAATTTAAAAATAATGATATAATCTCGAATATACTAAATATGATTGTGCATGTATTGGTATACTTAAAAACGGTTTAAAAGTTTTGTAAATTATCCTAATATAACCTAAACTGAGGTAAATTTTGGGCGGTCCGAGTTGTCAAATTTGCTACTTGATCTAGTGGCGTCTTGGTCATTTATACGTTATCTGTTCATCTAAGTTGCGGCAGATCAAATTTTGGACGTTGGGGTGAATTCTGAGCTGACGGCGCGTAGGTAGCGATGATAATCGATGCCCATCTGCTACGTTTACTGATGATCAACTATGGATACTTTATGATACTAATAATAACATTCATCATAACATAACAGTTTGCGGGACAAACCATATTAGTAACTATAAGACCTTAAAAGTACCTTTGTTTTAAATGTAGACACAATTTAGATCGTTTCTAATAAGTTATTCCTAATAATTTAATGGCGAACATCGTGTTGTAGAGAAACAGGTTTTTATTATAGTATATTATGGGGAAAAACGAGGAGTCCGAGTCATTTAGTGACTACTGACACATTAACATTATCATATGCTGGTGGTTTGCTCTCCTTTACCGCAAGAAACGCGAAACCGTAAATATCACTTCTGAGCTGTCGGGTGAGCAACTGGCATCTCTTCGGTGTTGCCAGTCCTAGTCCTAGTCCTATCAGCTTCGATACAATCGCAAAATCTCCTACTGAAAGTTATCGCAAGAATAGCAAGAGATTGGCTCGTTTATTAAAAGAAACCTACATCTAGCGGTAAATTGAGGCTGACAAAATCACAACAATATTCTTTCGTTTTGTCATCATCGGCCGAGGGATGTCCACTGCTGGACACATGCCTGCCTCCGACAACCGCAGGTCACGGTCTGGAAACATTGGTCCTTGATGGAAATGTGCACATTAACATTAACATTTCATAGGTGCACGGTACCCCACCAACCGATATGACGATGTTTCGTCTTTATGTGTCTTCAATGTTGCGATTATGATTTACGTTATAACGTCAAAAATATGTTAGTATAAACTAACGATGATTTTCCTCCTTCTTGATTTGCGAATTAGATTTGAGGAAGATCTAGCTCTCGTAATAACTTACGGACTTCTTCATATTAATTCATACCTACAACTGCACCTCCTCTGTTAATAAAAATGATGCCTATAGATGTTTGCAACACTAGGCGTCTTGCGGACGTTGCCGGATTCAAAGAGTAGATATGTATTCACTTTTCTTGAAGACCTAGCCTCTAAGGCCGCATCAGTAAGGTAACTACGTATTGGTACAGTATCTAATGAATAAATAAAAATGTTACAGACTTTAAATTTACTTTAAAATGTTCCTAGTGTTTTATACATATGAGTAACATAATCCATTTGGTGACTACAGACAATCATTAAATCCGCATATAAGGAGTTGCGTTGCCCTCTCTCACCCATTCTCCTTAAATGGGCTTCCGGCTAACACGTAGGCGAGAGGTAATCGGGCTGACACCACCGATTAGGCTACAATACAGCATGGCACTAAAGAGGTAGTGCAATATTATGATGCAAATATTTTGAATTTTTTGTGTTTATTTTATATAGGATATCTACTAGTACGAGTAAAATTTTAAAAAACCGTATTTAAAGAAACACAAAAAATGGACATTTCTATCCCCGAAAACAAAAACATTCGGTCATGAACTGTTTAGTAGGAATGAGCATAAATCATTATGAGAAATAAAAATTTTTGCCCGATTTAGGCAAGCAATTAAAACGCTCAAAAACATTTCCTCTGTGGGTGGTGGTTGACAGTTCTCACGAGCCTATTAAATATAATTTTAATTGTTTTTTGCCCCCGTTTTTGTTTTCGACGGAACGTCACAGAATTTATGTCTGTGGACACTGCCGCTTTGTTTAACGTTGTTTTATGACATGCGTGCAATTCGGTGCGCCGCTATGATCGGTTTTGAAAAAATGTCAGAGATAATTAACCTTTTTTTACGTTTTATAGGTTGAGATGGGTAGTAGATACGGGAACTGCGTGGTGATATTATCGTGCACGTATTACGAAGCGGTGGTTCTGTCAGTGTAATCATCATCATCACCGTTGTCGTCATACCTGTAACAGTCAGTACCGCATTCCACATAATCCTTCAGAAGACGTGTGCTCTCCTCTTAAAGGACGACTTGCG
>JAFELO010010546.1:400996-411452 GCA_017140195.1 Eumaeus atala | reverse complement strand
TTAATTAGTATTATCGTGACCGTGACCTGTGGCGCTCTGTGGGGGAGGCCTATGTCCAGCAGTGGATGACGTCCGGCTGATGATGATGACCATGATAGCAGAGGTAGTGTTATGAGTATATATATAAATGCTTAGCATATATATAATTATATAATATATATAGTAAAAAATAGTAGCTGATCATTAAATGACATGGTTTAAATTTGTATACCCCTGTGATATTAAAAAGTACTGACCATCATCTATTAAACATTGAACACAATCTCCATCGTCTAAAAACATTAAATACAACGCATTCTACACGGGGATCAGCTGCTAAATTTCAAAAAGGGTTACATCAGATCAGAATCACAATTGTTATGGGAACATTATCCGTTTATTCTAAATATACAGAGGTCTCGCGGCATCCAATTATCATCCAGAGATAATAAATACACGTTATGGAATCACGAAAAATAATTGCCAGCAATCTTTAGAGCACCTTACAAGAACTTAGGCCGTTTGTCTTATGTCAACGGTTATATTACAGATGCTATCTCACACTCGTATTCATTGGCATTAAAATAAAATCTATTATAAACGGTCTGTGATATGAGTTGTCAGCATGACGCGAACTTTAGCCAGTGATAGGCTTTTTATAGTACACAATAAAGCCGTGGACACTTCAGTGAAATGTCTTAGTAGAACTCGCAGCGTGTGACCGCACACCGTTCATCGTATAGCCACCCGGGTTTTTATATTTCTGTCAATTAATACAACCCTTCATTCTTAATTGAATTAGGGGTTAATGTGGTCGTTATTATTAATATCTTAGACTACATAGCACACTAGCGTCTATTATTATTATTACAAACCTGCGATTCGCTTCGTCTTCGCATGTGAATAATAGGTGCTGAATTGACATTACAAATTATACATTAGAACCTTACTCGGGAATCGCTCTATCCATATGTGATGAATATATGTCGATCCGGATTTGAGAAAAACGATCACAAAAATTGGAATATACAACTTTCGTGTACTATTTTATTATATATTTCTACATAAATCTCTCCAAAACCACCGAGATTGAAATTCCTAACTACGTGGTCTAATTTAAAATAAAGTATAGGATGGATCATTGTCAACTATTCTTATAGTTATTCTTGCCAATTTAGGCTCGAATGTGCCCAATTTCTGCCAAATTAATTAAGCCGTTCTGATTTGATTGAGTAACCATAGTCCCTATATACTTCCAAGCTTTCGCTTTACAATAAAACTACTTTACGGATTTTATTGCGTCCATTTAATTATTTAACTAGCCCGACGTTTCAGAAGCATGGGTGGACTGAGATGATGTACAGTACAGATGTTACAAGTAATTATAAAAACCGCATTAAAATCGAGGCTTTCGCACTTGCAATAACTTCACAATAAAAGGACATTAAAACATACATAGATAATTGGAATTACAATAGAAAACTCTGCAACCCGAACTCTAAAGACTCGCTCGGACGACGTTGGGCGCGAACCTAGTGTTATAAATAGTAGTGGCGCAGTCATAATCATTTACGAGCAACGATTTGGTATAAATCTCGAGCCCTTGTTGGTTCGCCATTAGCGGAGAGCGCCACAAATCATTAGCCCACGAACATGCTCGCTGTCAGTATCCACAATAACTTCCAAGGCGTTAAGACAGGCGGCGCTAGCGTGCAGCAAGAACAATTTAATTGAATAAAATTAGCCGATAAACTTCGCCCGTCGAACTCCACAATGGAATACCGCCTTCAGGAGTCGTAAACCAGCTTTATTTACTAGAGACGCACATAAGAATCTACATTAAATGCTCTTAATACGCTTCCATATGCATTTACATGTGTCAACTGCATACCAACACATGGTTTTGGGCCGTATATGTCTTATACGAATTTACTATGATAGCGTTATTAAGCTACGTTTGAATACAGTGTTTGCTCATGAAACAATGAGTTAGCCCATAAAAGGCTATATGGGTATGAGTGTAAACGGGGTGAGAATTCCATTACGAATCAAATGGTTCAGCAAAAATGTCTACCATACACAGCATTTGGTTCATCGCAAATACTTTTTTATCTTTCATCATTATTTTTTTGGTATAGCGCAAACGAGGCTTTTAACGACTACCGACACCTATGAACAACTACTATACCGATGCGTTGCCCTCCTCCCCTCTTCCCCTGTAACGGGCCACTTATACCATACATGGTACTATACTATATAGGTTATTCTAAGTGTCATTACTGCATTAAAGCCATATTGGGTCGGAACGGCCGGAGCAGTCTCGTTCACATGATGCAGCCGCAAAGGGATAGGTTTGGTTTTGCGTTTCGTGCGGTTTGTAAGTTGTCGGTGGCCCTTTGAGGGGAATTTCGAAGGAAGCCAACGCGTCTTTATCTATGCGGATGTTTGGGCGTCAGTATTTTTTTTTATAATAGCATAGGGGGACAAACGAGAAATCAGAGCCCTCCAACGACTACGGACGTCCATGAACATCGGCATAATTATGCCGACGCGTTGCTCCTCCTTTCCCCTCCCCCCCCCCTATGGGCCGGTATTCAACAAAACGCTCAGACTGATTATGCTTAAGAAAATTACTTCTTCTTAAACATACGAGGACATAGCAGCCGTCGTGGTGAAGGGTCCATATTGTTTAGTTTGCGTTGCCCCCCTCCACCCCGTACCCAATGGGCCAACTAGACTCCCAGACTTCAGACCCTTCATAACGCGGCGTACATTATGAGCGATAGGTAAAGCGATAGGTATACTAGACCACGACTGCCTCCTGGTCAAGTGGTAAGCATGTTCAACCTCGAACATCCCGGGTTCTAGTCCTAGATCGGGTCAAAAAAATGTAGTTGTGATTTTTCAATTTCTTACAACAGTCTGAGGTCGATTGGGAGGGGGGAGAAGGAGGGCAACGCATCAGCGTAGTAATTATGTGGATGTTCATGGGGGTCGGTAGCTGAAAAAGGCTCAGATTAAACATTTGCCCCTCTATTCTATAAAAAAGGTGGAGAAGTTAACATCATTTACGATCCCGTCCCACGGAGAGAACATTAAACCGTCTGTCCCGCGTCTGATTTCTCTCCGTTCGAATCGGAATCCAATGGTGTTCTCATATTAACAAGGGAATAGCTGTAATGTGTCCTGCACAGTTAGCTGTCTTTATACAGAATGTTGTTGAAATGCTCCCAGTCACATACAAGTATGTGTCATATTGTTGATTATATCAAACTAGCAGAACAAGGCTGGTGTGATAACGCATCTACATAAGCTCTGGTTGTGAAGATTGATCGTGTTGGTGAATCGACTAGTCTCGTAATAAAAAAAAAATACAAGGATAGCGTATAAAATTAACGACCATTTCTGCATTTGACTGAATATCGTGTATGGGATTAGTAATGACTGGATTAATAATTAAGCTCATTCCACTTCAGACGAGAAACAAATGCCAAAGCTTTTAAAGCTATTTCTCGCAACACTTCGAAAAGATTGTACATCATTATTTTATTTTATAGCATCTTACATACATGTGACTTCTTAGACTCGTCTCTTGACATAAGACCGGCGTGAAGCGACAGCTATACTGACGCGTTTTGTATGGTGATAGCCACATAGAGGGCATGAAACAGTGCAACATATTTGCATAACCTTTGTATATGGGAGACAGTGTCATTCTGAGGGCCCTACTGCTCTCTTGTAATATGAAAAATGTGACCTATTTTGTTTTAATAAGGTCGCTGATCATTTTCTAGGAAGCAAATAAATATATCATAAACCCACTGTTTATTGAAAACTAGCTGTCTCGACGGATGTGTCCTGTCATCATGGCAGAATTTATTGTCAGTTAAACCCGTTAATTTACTCTTAAATATTGATTTTTTCCAGCCCATTAATAACGATGTACATACATTATTCCAAACATATTCTTACATACACACCTTGGCCGTACCATACCGAATTAAATGCCATTTTGTTTATATAATTCGGCATAGTCGTTCTGAAATTGTGCGCTTATCTAAATTTGGCGATTTTATAGATTATTTTTAAGGATTATGAACCAATTACAAATACTGCCATTATATCACTTCATTTTCGCATAACGTTGTATACAAAAAATAACAATATCAAAAGTGTCTGTAATAGGTTATATTTTCAGCAAATTTTCAGTTGATTAACAGAATAATGTTCTGCAAATCAACAGAAAAATAGAACAACAATGTTGATTCGATCTCGATATTTTCATCGAATAATTTGAGATTTATAAGCAACAGTAAATCTTAATAAAATCGATACAAATTATGTGCATCTGCACTCTCGAGATGTCGGGCAATTCATTTTATGAAAATGATCCTTGTATGTGGACAAGTTTGAGACATTTATGATCCTTCTGGTAGTTGCATCAAATTAGTTATAACGAGTGTTTATCGCGGCACGTGAGTGGCCGCGGGGGCCGCCGAAACAGCCAGTCTTTACCGGACAACCTGTTTATTCATTTGTTTACTAATTTTAGTGATGTACCTTATACGTCAAGATCCATCGATATGCCAATATATTTTTCTTTTTAAAAATTTCATGCATGATTGAATGTATATTCTTATTACATAATATAATTATATCATTATCACCACCATTATTAAAGACTGAATTGTTCGATAACGATGGATAACCTTCTTTTTCCCTAGGATTGATTCAGTTTGGGTTAATATTTTACCTAAGGAGTAGGACAAAATAGTTTTCACAATATAAATAAGGAAGGCATGTATCCTTACTCTTTCCTCTACTTTCACTTATTAAAACAGATTACAAATACATAAGAAAAACGAAATAACATTATGTTTCATTCCTGTAGAATATAAATACTTTTGCATTATATCTTTGGCATAACCACAAACCACACAAAGTGAGGCAGGATAGTTGTAAAATTAACGGCAGGTATCAAGTACTTCGGCTGTAATGCACCATGGCATCGCCTTTTACACAAAATATTTTTTTATTCTATTTCCAACCAGATCCATTAAATCCTTTTGTGTACTTACGAAATAATGTCAAAAATTATAGTCACATTTTTAACGATATCAAATCTACAAGTATATTTTAAGGGCCAGCACGAATATATTAAAGGACTTTTAAAAAAGGACCCTCCAATTAATAAGTTAAAAAGTAACTAGTGAAAAGGATTTCGCTATTAGTAACCGTTCCAAGGCGTGTGACAAATGCTGGCCGGGTCTTTGTCGGCGGGCATAATGAGACGCGGCGTGAGCGTGAGACAAATTTATCTCATAAATAATCTCCGTGATACTCCAATGAATTTATCATCCTGATATCGATAGTATTTACGCAAACCCTTGCACCTCGGTTGGGGACGAATTTGGTTTTATCGATATAATTAAATGCCATCACTTATGTCATTGCACGTTTCTCGAGCATTTACGTAACGAGTATTAAAGCAAATAGTTACTTGTGGTATAGCTAATTAGTGGTTTTCCTCCCGAATTCATTTATAATATTTTCTTTAAGGCGCCTGAGGTACAACAACGGAGCCAGCGATAACGATGGTTTCCAGGTAAACATATTGAAGTTACTATTAAAATGTTAACAATGAGTAAGACAATAAGGCAGTTGTAGATGAAGAAAATGGAAAACCTCCGTTCGCGTGTCTTCATCTTGAAAGCTTCGCTATTTAACTTTGTTGTGAGAGGTCCTGGCACTTGTTGCTGTTTCATTATTATTAGGCTGTAAAGACCAGGACCAGGACAAGGTCCATGTGGACACCACTTCCAGTAGGGGCTCGCTCTCATAATACGTGCGTGAACTGATGGATAGGGTCATTATGATCCTGCGAGATGGAGCGAATGACTGCAATTCATCTGCGTAACCTTTCGTTGTGGGCTGTTTATAAGCGTCAATTGTTAGGAGATTTTTAGCGCTCATTTGGGTAAAGTGCAACATATTTTGCAAAACTAGTTACTGGGCCTGATATTTTATTAGTATAGTACTAATAAAATATACTAAAAATGGTTTAGATTGTACACTAGTACAATCGTTTACTAGTTCACGCAGTAGTAATAGGGAACGGTATTTTCAATTACGATCGTCTAAAGTATTTGTTCGATTAGTATAGTGTTGTAAATAAAAAATTTGAAGATCCTTAACTAAATAAAAAACTAACGAACACGCACATTAATTTAAATAAGCGATTGGCTAACGGACACATTTATTTACATAATATCCCCACAAAAAGGAGTAAAAATAAAATCTTAGAAAAAAATTCCCTATGGGGAAGACCTTTCTATTCTTTGGTTAATTTAAAGGTTGGGTAGGCCTTCCAAAAATAAGGGTTGGGTAGGCCTTCCAAAAACATTGTAGGTGTATAAAATTAAGGGTTGGGTAGGCCTTCCAAAAACATTGTAGGTGTTGGTAGATCGTTTTTGTTTTTAGTTGTATTGAATTTTACCATTATTGATTTATTTAGCTTTAACGTGCTAATTATATTTAGAGTCAAAAAAATTTTTGTGAAAAGAGTTCCAGACATATTCCCGGCGTGTCGCGCAACTGCTTCTACGGATTTTATTACGGTTTACTTCATTGTTTAACCAACCCGAAGTTCCTGAAGCTTTATAGCAACCATGGCCAATTCAGTATATGGTCCACCCGTGACCATGGTCACTGAAACATCGGGCTAGTTAAATAATGAAATAAACCGAGATAAAATTCGTAATAAACATTGTTTTATTGGAATGAGCAAACTTAATACATCAGTTATTCTATAATAATTATTGTATTGAGCAGGTCAATATTTTTTTATTAAAATACCATCAATATTAATTTAATTTTCATGATTTTGACGATTATTATCCTGGTCAAAGCTATTAAGATATGATGAGCCGTGTTAAGTTTTTGTAGAACAATTTCACTTTCAAAATATCATCACTATCATTATCAGCCCTTATCGGTCCACTGCTACATACACATAGGCCTGTCCCAACGAACGCCAAGACGATCGACCTTAAAAATATAAATTCATTATTTTTATATTTAATTAGTTATTAAAAAAATAGTAAGAAATTCCTGTTAATTGACAGATCGAGTTCATTGATCCTATTCTCATTCAAATTGCTCTGTATAACGATTTAGAAAGGCGACATGTAATATTGTATTTCAGTAGTGTATTTTTGATTTTAAATATATTTTGCAACCGACTAAGATTGTAATCAGTTTAAAAATGATCTTTGGAAATCATTATGAGATAAAACGTTTGCATATATACGATGGATAAAAAGGTGGTGTAAATTACACTTTATTGGTGGTTTAGTTTTGATAAAATCAAAAAATTTTAGATGATGATTCTAAATAAATCTATTGCAGATAATTCTTGTTTTTATTTAAAAAAAAATCTGGCTATTTTATCATAACGCTATTTTAAAATAAAATTAAAAGACAACTTGGTCTGCAAAGTAAATTCATGCCCCTCTAACTATATGATACTTACATTGATTCTTATTTCTGTCTTGTGACGTGTGTTAACGTCTAACTTGTGATGAAACATTACGTTCTACTTAATACTTAAATGTAAAAATACTTAATATGTGTTGTTTTGTTTCTAATTTAAGTAAGTGATTTGTGAAATTCTTGTTAGAAATAAATTTTATAAGCCATATAAAAATATTTTTTTGTCGCAGTAAAAATACATTATTCTTTTTGTAATTGAATTTGCAACCTGAAACAGTACGAAGCAACAGTTAAAACTCCTCCACTACAGGCATATGATGGATCTATCAGCGACAGGATATCTGGCGTCTGATCGATGAAATACAATATTCTTCTTGTTACTAGTAAAAGGCATAAAAATATAACTATAAAAGTTAACTAGAAGACCCGAAACGGCAAAAAGCTAAAATATCAAATCACATAAAAATTAGTTTTAATGTGGCAAATTATCTTCCAGTTTATTAAAGAAGAAATCGAACAAAGGAACAAGGGTTTGAATGAACACAGAAACAAAACATACAACAATTTATTATGATTGTATTGTAAATGTAAACACAATAAATGCTACCAGAAAACAAGATCATTTTATTTGTAATTAATGATGCCATATTTTATTTTAAATTGGACTAATAAATTTAAGACGACTGCTGTTTTGACATAGACGAATTATTTACTGGTATTGTGACTTGCATACACTTATCGCGTCCGTACTGTCAAACACGTTTTAGCCGCCGATTTTGTATGCAAATGTCAATACATGCAAGTCTGCATAACAGTTATCGTAATTCAGTGGGTGCTAATGCAACGCTTTGGACCGTCGAACCTGAACGAAGGTTATTTATTTATTTTAATTATAATTTAGATGGACATTTCGGGTAACGAGTTTTTTATGCTTCTATCAAGCTACTTTTTGAATACAAGTTTACTACTGATCCTAATATACGAGTACCTATTTAAAGGGCAAGAATTTTAGTGACTACTGAGTACTAGTACTATATCAGACGAAGATGCGATATTACCAGCCTAGTAGTAGAATGACTGGGAAGGATCACGACGTATCAATATTTCTACAAAAGTTAGATTGATGAAATGCCTTGTCTTCCGAATTTTCTTCCACTGAGAAGAAACATGGTCTCTGAGATTACAGGATTATATCGAAATTGATGCACTAAAGATGTGGTCCTGGCATAGTCTTTCAAAAATACCAGGCATTTCGCAGCGACGTTTCAATTCAAGTACCTGCACTTTCAAACGCCCAGCCACGAATATTCAAGCTTTTCGGTCACATCACAACGAATGAAAGTGCGATGCAAAGGCCAGTTGTAGGAGAAGAGGCCACGCGGAGTTTCGTTCGTCAGCACAAATTACAAAAGAATCAGAGTCCGCCTTAGTCCAATGCGTACGATGTACCTCCAATCAGCTAACACTTGAATAATTATCATGCATTCCAAAAGGCCACAAGGCATTCAGAATCAATGCATTTTTGAACATTTTCTCTACCATGCGTCCCAAAAATGCTTTGGACCACGGAACCAAAGAAGGTTTATGTTCAAAAGAAAATGGATAGAGACTGGTGATGACGCTAATGCCAAAAACTAAATTTAAAAATATTTCTATTCCAAGAAGCAAAAGCTCGTCTACTAGATATCCTATTCTTTATTTGCACCATATTATTGACATCACAAGCCGCGATAAGATATCCAAACAATCTCGTAGACTTATCGTTTATAATTTCGCAAAGTTCTCCGTTTTTTTTACATTTCACCTGTTCCCGATCTCATATCTCACCAGTTACCACCCGTGTTCTAATAAACACTATCTGAACTCGATCTCAAGAAGCTGAAAGTTATTTAAATAATTTATTGCCGCGCCAAAACAACGGACGTAACATACGGCTTTTGTATCGCGACGCTAATTCTGTCTGCATATTAACACAAAACGAGATAGATCATCTTGTTTCCTGTTTAAATGTATTGGATAAACAATCACCACATCATGACAGACAACAACACACACGTTCGAAGTCAATGGTCAGAACGACGACGTCAGTGTAGTTATAGGAGATAATTCCAGTACCTTACGCGATTTGCCAACGAGCTCAAATCAAACCGCCGTATCGGTTAGGTTAACCACGACGACCGCGCGTGAGCCGTGGAATTGTGGGGACGGTGTCCCCAGTCATGGTTGCTCAACGAGCACTTCCAGCCCCCACGACAATGCAAAGCTAATTTTAGCGCCGCGCGAGATCAACCCCCCCCCCTCCCCCGTTAGAGAGGGGGCGAGGGATGTCCTCTCGGCCAAGAAAATAATAGTTACTATAGCTGATCTTACATAAATATCTGGATGCATTTTTCCCATCTGCGGCCAAGGAGCCCCCTCCATTTCCGCAGATCCTGTCTCTCCACCTATCGACCACAATCTGACCTAGACCTTTGACCAACGTGTCTTAAAGAAATCGATGAAGCTGCACTGGACACCTCCATCGCAAACAGCATTAAAAATTGCACAAATGTTGCCCCAATATAAATTATATCATGGAACAAAGTGGCAGAAGTGGACTGGTGATAGCAGTGAAAATTAAAAATCAAACAATATTTAAAATGTTTTAATTTATTCTTTGTAGAACTTTGTAACGAGCGTTTATTGAATAGTTTACTTTTTTTTAGGAGGGACCTACTTCTGGTTGGCGGCGCTTGTCCAGCCTCAACAGCTTGACTGACTAGCGAAGACTTTTGTGTGTTCAGGTTTAGGGAGACGATAGGGGAACAGACCCCCCCTTTTCTCCCTTTTCCCGCAGATGGGATGAGGTGTTCCGGGTTGATTGTGGGCGTACCCTATAATAACTATTTTTCGACTGAAAAGGAGGAAACGTTCCGCCTCCCCACTCTAGGATGATTGAGCTTGTTTAATGTTTGGCTTATCTGAAGAGGCCGGCCTTCTCACACCC
>JAFELO010010546.1:367460-397041 GCA_017140195.1 Eumaeus atala | reverse complement strand
CCATGGACCATAACTGCAGGGGAATGCGACCACTTTACCAGCCAACTTGTATGTCTTAAAAAAGAACGTCCAAAAAAGCTGCAAAGAGCTACTGATTTTTCTGACGGATTGGGTATGGAACGACCTCTTCCTCACACGTTACGTGTGGTTTTTGAGCATTCAAGTTGGCGGATAGGAACAAAGAGCGTAACGAATCTGCTTAACATCCTGTTTTGCGGATGTAACCGGGCATCCCGTTACCCTTTGGTTACTAAGAGACTTTGACTGCTAATTTGCCTTCGCTAGTAAAACCTTGTTCAGTTTCTTTTGAATATAGGGAGAAGTGTTAGTTATTGATTACCTTAACAAGGCTTTACAATATGAACCAATAGCATTCACTATTGATTCATACATTGTGTCTCTGTTATGCTTTACTGACTAATCTTATTTTATCTATTCAGTTAATAAAGTCCGCGGTATAGTGATGACCAGCCACTATAAGCTATTATTAATACATACTTTTTTCTATGCATCTTGTTATCTGACGCGAGGATCCTTTCTATCCATCCACTCTATTGTTTTTGAACCACTTTTTTGTATTGATATCAATATTTTTTCCGATGTGAGTAACGATAAAATAGTGATTTGTTCCGAACAGATACGAACGCAGTGCCTTAAGGGTTTTTATGATTCGTATATCATTCGGCGGTAATATTTCTTTTGTATGTAAATATTTAATTGTTGAATAAAAAATACTTTAATATCTCATAGTGTTCCCAGTTAATTTTATATTTAAATCAAATTTAAAAATTATGATTGTTTTAATACGCTTTATATTTATTGTAGTTTAGACAAACGAAACAGTCGCTCAACTGATCTTAAATCGACAAAATGCGTTGCAAATTCTTGGAGGATATGCAAATGCGTTGTTGACTTGTTGGATAAAAATACATAACTTTTGACATTTTAATAAAATACATTCGTATTAAAATTTTAGTAAGAGTGAGTGTCATGTAGTATTGCATCCGTATTGGGATGGCACGACCGGCGAGGTACTTCTTGCATGATACCGCTCTATGATCTCTGTATCTTTCGCTATCTAAGATCGGTATCACATGCCGAGGTGAACTGATGCTGTCGTGTTACAAATACTGGTGACCTATTAACGACATGGGATAAAAGAAGGCAACAAATCCGCATATACAGATGACAATGGACGTCGGTAGTCAGCAGATGACTCCAATTTCTCATTTGTCTCAATAGTTTGTCTACTGTAAAAAATATATATTCAATTATGAAAGCTAGTTAAAATGGCTAGTTAAATTATAATGAAATGTTTTAAGCTGAAAAGGCTTGATATGATAAATTCTTTACTGCTCTTATAAGAATATTTCTCATGATTTTCAATTTATTGGTCAATATCGGACATAACAATGTTATTGATATCGACTTTGGACTTTTAACAATACGAGACATCGTGTTAACTACATTATAAAATATCATTTATTTTTATTACCGCAGCTCAACTCCCGCGACTGGTATTCCAATAATTTTATCCTCTGCAGATAATGGGATATCGGGTAACATTTTAGGATTTTAACGATTGTTGAATTTAATATTTATCTCTCGGACATGTTCGAGTGAAGCTGTTTTCGTATTTTACGGCGAACTGTCTCTTACTTTATTACGTTTTGCGTAGTAGGTACGGCGAAGTAACATGACATTCTCATGTAATAAATTCTATCTTGTGCCTATTCGTGAATTCCTATAAAGATCTAGTAGTATAATAGGTATTGTGTCCTCTATATTTACGAAAACACAGTTGTACCTTTACGTCGGCATCTTGTAAGGAACAAAAAATCTAACATTTTTAATATAATATATTTTATTAATCAAAGTATGAAACAATGTTTTCTATACACTTTTGGCATCTCATAGTTAGTTCTTTACTAAAAAACACCAGTCGGACGGGAATCAATAAAATCTTTGAAGGCGATTCGGACTGCCCCACCGGAGTTCATTTTTTCCCCTTACAAGAAGTTGTCCAAATGTAGAAAAAATGGTAATCTGTTGGAACTAGGTCCAGGGAGTACGGAGGATGTTTTAACCTTTCCAACTGTAGTTATTCTAATTTGGTAGCCGTCTGTTGCGAAGTACGTGGTTTAGCGTTGTCGTAAAGCAGCAGTGGGTTGTTTAGCCGCTAGCTTTTCCATCATGGTTTACAATTGATGACAACATACATCAGCCGTAATAGTCTAATAAGTAATGAACAATACCGGCACTAGTCCACCAAATGCTTACAAGTAAGTTTTTTCGGGTTAATTTTCGCTTAGAGGGGATTTGGCTGGCTGGCCAGGTTGGATCCTAACATTGCACTGAGCGCCTCCAATTATCGTGGAGGATCCATTTTTTATCACAGGTAATGGTCCGGTTTAAAATACCTTCATTATTGTGCCGGTTTAGTAATGTAACGCAGCAGTCGACGCGCGTTTACCCGTTCGCTTCAGTCAATTCGTGAGGCCTTTCAAGCTTTTCAGTCTCCCCAATTTACCAAATATTTAATTAAATATTATTGCTATATATAATATTATTATTGATATAGTTAAATCAGACGTAGTTTGCGTCCACGGAGCTTGCTCTGCAGGTCGAAATTTCCAGAAAGAAAACGTTGGAACCAAAAACGAACTGTGTTTCCCTTTGCAACACGACCACTTTATATATCATTCAACCTTCGAGTCGTTTCCGTAGCACCAGTGCCATTTTTATTTTCCATTTTGTAAGTTAGAGACGCGAGCAGAAAAAACTGAAGAAAAAAAAACAAGCGAATGACGTTCATGGAAGCACAAATACATCAGTAAATAGCCGTACTAATTTCAATTTGGTAGTCCTTGCCGAAGAGGATAAATTCGTGATTAAATTGACCATTACGAGAAACGCCAATTTCATCTGTCAGGACCTGATATTTACCCTTTTTTATAGCATAGGGGGACAAAAAAACGATCGGAGCATTACTACGACTATTGACGCCCATGAACATCCGCATAATTACTATGCCGTTGCGTGTCCCTCCTCTACAACTGCCCACCTAATGGGCCAACGGCTACTCACTACACCGGAGGCACCGTAGATGGCACTTTACGGCGGTATCAAGTGAGCGAGAGGCCCCGGTTGTGCCGGCCCAATTGCGCTGCAGTGCAGCGTGGAACTAACTCTTACTAAATACACTCACATCTGTGCATATTTCAAAGTGAAAACCACAATATTATCGTTCTACAAGTGAAAATAAATAACGAGTATTTATCCAAAGATCTGATATTATCTATAACACTCTAAAACATGTTATGGTCGATACGCTTATTGTTGTTATTCGACGTAAAAGCTACAAATTACTCTATTTTTTATTCTCATCAAGACCACTACACTTTACCCCCGCTTTCTCTGGATTTCTATGATTGCCTGAGGAAAGTCTATCGATGCCACGTGGGTCAAGTTTAACTTCTATAGAGAAACTGCTGGACCTGAACTTCTTCGATTTCTCCACACGAGGTGAAGCACCGTTTCATCGTATTCGTAAACTAATTCCTTTTTTGTTTTCCGATTCCCTTCATATGGGTAACATAAAGTAAAGTATCTCGGATATTTAGACGCTATTATACAATAAATATTGTCGGTCATTAAATTGAAAAAGTTTATTAGTACTTCGAGGGCAGTAAAATTATTTTTATGTATAAATAATTTTATTTCAGTAGTAAAAGTAATTTTAAGTAGCCGACCGTCGACATGAGTACAGTGCGGTCGCTTTTAAGTTCATTTCGTGAAGAATTTAATTTCAATAACGTGTTCAGATTCACTACATCTACTGGACATAATATGAATTATTATAGAACTATTTTAACGTAATATATTCGTATCGCGGTTTCTCTATAATTCCCTTCATTCGATCTTCTTTAGCATTGTGTCGATGCCACAGGAAATGTTTATGTTACGAGTATGATGTAATACGTGAATTTATTTATTTATATGTGCCGGCTCTAGATTTGCCAGTACTACGCCTTTTAGCACGATGGAAGGGGCAGATTAACATTTGGTCCATGGTTTTTCAGGGGTGCCGTAGTCACACTGTGTCTGGCTCGAGTCTATGATGACCCATTTTCCTAGGCTGGATCTACAGCGAACTCTCAGCCTATATATGGTCCTCCACTCTGGCCAAAATCTACCATGCAGGGTCTAAGAAGTGTACAGGTGGGGCATTTTCCTCCTCGCATAGCGAGATCTACAGTGGCAAACCTGAGTTCTCAGCCTATTTATGGTCCTCCACTCTGGCCATAATCTACCATGCAGGGTCTAAGAAGTGTGCAGGGGGGGAATTTCCTCCTCGCATAGCGAGATCTACAGTGGCAAACCTGAGTTCTCAGCCTATTTATTGTCCTCCACACTGGCTACGATAGATTATGACCAGGGAATACATTCTGCAGGGTCTAAGTTGTGAGGCATTCTTCTCCTCCTACAGTGAGATCTACAGCGACATACCTGGCGTCTCAGCCTATTCATTATCTGCCACATTGGACATGATTAGATTATGATTAGGGGAAGATATTCTACAGGGTCTAAGAAGTATGTGAGTGGTGCACTTTTCTCCTCAGCGAGATCTACAGTGGCAAACCTGAGTTCTCAGCCTGTTTAGTGTCCTCCATACTGGTTACGATAGATTAAGACCAGGGGAAGTCATTCTGCAGGGTCTAAGCTATGATCAGGGGAAGACATTCTGCAGAGTCTAAGAAGTGTTCGAGTGGGGCATTCTTCTCCTCCTACAGTGAGATCTACAGCGACATACCTGGCGTCTCAGCCAATTCATTATCTGCCACACCGGACATGACAGATTATGATCAGGGGAAAATATTCTACAGGGTCTAAGAAGTGTGCGTGTGGTGCACTTTTCTCCTCAGCGTGATCTACAGCGACAAACCTGGGTTCTCAGCCTGTTTAGTGTCCGCCACACTGTTCATGATAGATTATGTTATTTCCATAGCACAGGCGATTCGGCGCTACGGGTGGAATCAGGTGTGTAAAGTTCAAATGTAACAAAGTTGTTAATCACTCTTCGATTATCGTATAAACGAACGAATCAGCTTCTCTGACCACTTTTTTCTTAACGCAGAGAAAATGCATTTGTGCATCATGCCACTGGCCCTGGGTGGACCAGAAGGATGTGTCGGACTCAGCACCGTAGTAACACTACCGAATGAAAACCACTTTGAGAGCCGTCCGCCGCTGTGAGGTATCCAGGATCTACACCTCTGTATATTTCTATACAGAGATTAGTCAACAGTGCAGTACATGTTATAGTGCATAAGTGCATGCGCTGACGCAAGTGCGTTCTCTACTTAATCCTTCCCTTTTTATACAGCAAATAAGTTTATAGAAGGCGACACTACCTCACTTACTAAGGTGTTGACGACACATGAGAATATCTTGTGATGATGGCGATGTCTATCGACATGTTGGCAGTAGGCCGTTGCCTGTTCCGGGAGCTCGCTACTGGTGGTAAAAAGCTACATCTATATTTTTTTAATGTGTGTATATACGTGTATGCGTGTGTGTTACTTGTAACAAGATGCCTCGCTCTCAACCATTGATTTACAACTATACCAAGATACACAGACTGCGTTTCAAATCCGTACGTATAAAAAGATGTGCATTTGTCAAATTATGTCCTTTGAAAAAAACAATTTTAAATCAAACGTATAAGGTTGACATTGTAAAAAAAATGTGTTTAAATTAACAAATATAATCTCCTTTGTAAAAACAAATTAAAATCATTTACGCGCGCGCATAAAATTGCAGAGTAAATATATTCATCTACAACTACGGATGTTTTAGAATGACAGTTCAGTATGAAATTGTGTATCTTGTAGTTTTGTAAATCAATGCTCTGAACCCATTAACTGCCACAATCTCATTTCATATCTATAACATCCTATTTTAAATGTAGAAGACAAATGATTTGAATATATCTAATCGATTATCAGTATGGACGTTGTTGTGATTGATTTATAGGCGGATCTAATAAAGTTTTAGGTTTTAAGTTCGTGCTTTCAAATGAATAGACATGTTTGTTTTGGTGGTAGCGGACGCCGCGGGCACCTATCGTATTTCTATAATGAGGTGTCGGAACTTGGGTTTTGTTTGCTTGAATGTTAAGAAGATTTGTCACATGAAAGGGGTTATATATAAATATTAATTTATTAAATAATATATTTTTGGTATACAAACGTTCATAAGTTTCAGTACAGAATATAATCTAATTATGACTCAATAGTTGTAATTAAAATTTACAATGGGTCAATGAACCTGTCCTGGAATGCAGGAAAAACGGATAATTTTATGCTTACATGGTCTTGTGTGACGATTTGAAATTATTTGAGAATTGTAGGGCTTGGCATATGCACGAAGGACCCTGTACAATGCATTAGATAATTTATTATCATAGTCCTAGTAGCCCGAAGTGAGTAACAGGACTAAAGAAAAATATTTTTGACGTGTTATTAGAATAAGTGGTAAAATATAGTTCGTAAAACTAAATAATTTATAAAAGATTTGCCATAAAGAAGTTTTGAAACTAATAAAAAAAATCAACTTTAATTTTATTTTATTGTCTTTCAACCAGTGTGTAAACTCCTTTATATCATTGCTTCTGTATAAATTACCAAACGAAAATTATTCTGTTTTATTATTATTAATAACAGAATATATTCGAAAAAGATTAATAGATCAGGTTGCACTTCATCGCCCCAAGCTGGGTACATCGTATTTGTATGTAATCTAAATGCTGATTTATTAATAAACTCATATCGTTTATTTCAAAGGATTAATAATATTTTTAAACAAGTATGCAATCGTATTAATCATCACAATTACATTATTAATGATTTATTCAGTAATAATCATTTATAGAAAAAGAGTATAGATTCGCTTCTATGGTGTAACTTCACGGGTGTCGCCTGTTGAGACTGTTAACTCAGGACGGGTTCAGATCCCCAGGTCGGGCAACTATTATTAAATGTTTTCAGATTATTCTGAGCATGCATTACATTGTCCGGGATTGGAACATGCCCGAAGTGGCCATAGGCTTGCCACTTATGACATGGGCCTCAGTACCTTGGTACCTGGTAGAACAATTACCCAAGGGTAATCGTGGGTGTTCTAGTGTATCTACTGGACTTGCAAGTTGTGGATGTACTTGCACACCTCTGCCTACTTCTTCGGGGATAATAGGCGTGAAGTTACTTTTTTTTCCAACTTTTTTTTTCTCTTTAAATGAAATAGATTACGTGAAAAAACTAATTATTTTTTAAATTATTTAATTCTTTTCATAATCTAGAATATAAGTAAGAAAAAGAATTCGAACCACACGATGATCGATCCGCGAAACCAAAGGCTTTGTTCTCCTTATATTTCTCCTTTCTTCTATCTTTCCTTTCTTCTTATACCTCTTCTTTTAGACCTTTCAGATTGCACTAAACGCAAATGTAATGTACATAGGGGAGACTTTACTACTTAGTAAGAAAGTTGATACTTAGTAGGAAAGAGTGAAGAAAAATAAAAACTAGATGTAGTTCTACGGACCCGTTCCTTAAACTACTTTCAACACCAGAGACTTCAGTATCTTTATGCTAGTTTGACGGTATTTCATTACTTGTGAAGTGTTAGGGAAGTTTAAGATTGTTGTATCTGAATCTGGTCTGCGTGTAGGAACAATTTTTGCTCCGGTGTGAAGTAACGGCAGCGTTCCTACAGGGCCATTAACAATGACGTCTAGACTGTTACACCAACTGGTGGCTGAAATGCACTCGACGGGTACATTATTACCCAGTAATAACCTGCTGTTCTAGGCAAATTTCGGCCATGGTGGCCATCTCTATAAAGATCTCTCGACCGCACAGAACATGTTATAATACATAAGAAATGCGCTTCCCGTTCCCTCGTTTACCCATACTGATGGGACGACAATAGCTTATAACCTAGCAATTATGTAACATTATTTTTATTAATTTTTGGGTACTATTTTGCCCGCTTTTTTTGTTATTGCACCACGTTATGGCAGTTAAAGCGATGCCTCTATATATCGAGCACGATATCCAACTCAATGTCAAAGTTTGATTTGAAGATGCTGACAGAAGAAGAAATCGAGAAAAACATTTCAATCATGGAATATGAAACAAATCTACATAATTACTTAAGAAAAGACCGATCAGACCGAAATCAGTATATACAAGCAGTTAGCCAAAATTATCGTTATTTTACTTGTTTCGTTTTGTTCATACACTATTATACACAACAAACTTTTATAATGTGTAAAAATATTATTTCCAGAGTGTTTAAGATATGCTTACAAAAGAAAAATAAATATATTAGTAAAGTTCTTATATATCGCGTAAAAAATTGACAAATGAAAGGGTTTCGATGATGGCTATAAAAACATCGTAAGTATGTAAAATAATAAATATGTAAAACTGGAATTTTGTAACGAAGTTATAGAAAATTCCAGTGGCTGGAAATTAAAAATTACATATTCAGTAGACAAATTTTAATATTCAAGATAACGACCTACACGAGCAAGACTCTCACAGCTTACTTTAGCATTATAATAAGCGAGCACAAAAATAAACAAAGTAATTTCTATTAAAACCCGACTAGCCTTAGCCGTAAATTAATCTAGAACATCGTTTTGTTCTCAACCGTATCAAGCTTCACAATTCGCCCATCGTGACTGCCGAAGAAAAAGGCTTTAATAATTCCAATTAACCCTAATAATAGGTTGTAGGCATATAGAAATAGGCAGCACTATTAAAAAGACAAATTCCTTTACCGCTAGACTACAATAGTAGGTTGCGAGCATTCTCGCCATTTCTCTGTTCGCCTTTATTAATAGACCAGCGACCGGTAGCAGGCACTATCGCCATACTGAGCGAAAGATATGATTAACACAAAGGCGATACATAATAAGCGATATTGGGACCAGTTTGAGGTATGGATAATATGTAACCACGGCGAGTTTTCGATCATATCCATTACGGACTAATGTCGACGCGCATACGCTCTTTGTAAAATAAACGTTGAAGTTGTTATTATAGTCACCTTCACGAATACATGAATGTATTCGTACTTAATGCGTGCATATAGAGTTAATTAACGTAGCCACATATGTTGATCGGACACGTGTGACGCTCATAACGCGTGACCCATTGCGCTCATGTTTTGTCGTTGTTATTGATTCTTTTAAAATCCATCAATATGTTAGGCGTATTGAACCTTATTATTTTACGTTCAATTGTTGCATATAATTTATAGTTTTGGTTTATTTATGTTCATTAACAATGGGAAGGTCCATCTCTTATATTCATAATTTGCATTCGCTTTTAGCCCACGAGGACGGCGGTTTAATAGGCAAAGTTACAATAAATTTACGTCGCCGCGGTCTCTGGATTGAGTATCATAATTTTTTCCGTCTGTCAACAATTTTTATTTTTAACCAGTTTACGGACCAACCTTCACAATTAAGGCGACGAAAAGCCATTAATTAAGACTGGGCCGTCCATCTCCAGTCTTTGTTTATTTGATAAAAAGATAGCCGTAAAGTAAATAATAAGGGCATGGCTAAGTTGTTAGACGGTTTTTATTTCTGTCAGACGCGCAAGTAGGCGTTAATCATAGCTCGCCGGTCTCACGGTTACAAATGTATATAATAATAAGTTAGTCTTATCTCATGATAAATACACAGAGGCGATTGTAAATAACTTTCCAATGACAAGGGATGTAATTGGTTGCGTTTCGACATCGATCAGACGGCACCGGAGTTATTGCTGAACGTAATGTAGTCAAGAGGATCATGATATACCCAAAACATCATTTGACCCGACCCCTCCAATTGGTTGTTTATTTAAGTTGCAGTTTGTTTTGTGTACTAAGAGAGTATTGTTTGTCGATTGTTTTGTATGACTTTGTTTGTTCGGTGTTTATAATCTATATGCCACCAACCAGGTCTTGGATTAGATTTTCGGGTAGGTCGTTCAAAGATATTAATGTGTGCTTAAACATAAAGATTCAAGTTAATATTTATTCATGTAGTAGAAATAAATATAATTTAAGTGCAAATAGTTGTTAACGCATTCATTAGGTTTTTTATTAAAAAAAGTCTGTGATTTATTTTTTACTAATTCTTTAGTTTTGATTTTTTTATTATTTCTATTTATTTAAATATATGCTTTTTTATTTTGATACTCACTAAATATTTTCATTAACAAAATTTTGCAATTTCTATTTTTAATTCTGGTAATTCTATTTTTTCACTAACTACTAATTCTTCTAACATTTGATCCTATTCATTTAATTATTTTACAATTTCTGATTATCTTAATAGTCCTATTAGGATAATTAGTGTAAGGAGTGAATCTCAATGTGACTTCGCCTATTGATGAGTGCCCGTCAATTAAAGTGCGGGACTATACAATACGATGGGACAAAAACTAGCCAGCAAGCCTTCAGGGGCGCTATCCGCGGTAATTGGACCCCAGTTAGCGACTGTTGGTTATTGTACCAATGTGGCAGTGGATCAAACATTGAAGGTTGGATTCTTTGCATAACTCGGCTGTTTCTTAACAATAACTGATACATTCTTACCCTAATTAACAATATTTTTTGCAGAAAATGCAAGTACATTGTGGTTCTGACTAAAATATATTTAGTTTTTTTATAGTATAGGGGGGAGGGGTAAACGAACAATCATAGCCTTTTTTACAACTACCGAAGCCCATGAATATCCGCAAAATTATTACGCTGATGCCTTGTCCTCCTTTCTACCTCCCCTCCACCAGCTACTCTCAAACCGCACGAAACGCGACAGGAACGATATCTCCTTACCGTGGTGTTGTGGTATCATCAGGCGAGAGGTACCTTCTCGGCTGTGCCGGCGCAATTAGATTATGTCTTAGAATTGATAGATTTGATAGAGAGAATCTAATCACGTGATTTATATGCCTTATGGTATTTTTAAATGTAATCTGCACTCTTTACATAAAAAAAAAATAATTGTTTTTATTGTATTGTCTATTTTAAGATTGATGTGTTATAACACATATATTTTTATCATGTAATTTCCAAACTCAACGCTCAACTTTATTAAACTTTCATTGACTTTTGTTGATATTGGATTTCTCTTTATTTAAAGGCTATATATACATCTTAAGGTTAAGTCAGCCAATGTTAAATTTTTAGTTTACAAAAATTATGCCAGTTTTATTACTTCAAAAGACAAAAGAGATATAAGTGTAAATTTAGGTTAACAGGATATACTCCATAAATATGAAAACATATAATTAAATATCATTCTTAAATTATACAATTTAAACATTAGCACTATAATAATAAAAAATATATGATACCAATATACAAGGCACGCTGCAATTATGCTGCACCTAAAGATCCCGTAAGAAGACATATAGGTAAGTTAGTACTTCATAATTTAGTTGTATTATATTTTACCATAATACCACATGATATTTAATTGCGTAGTTAGTTCTGAACGGTGAACATTATTTACACCCGAGGGCTGTCTCTGTTATAAATGTCGCGTACACATTGGCTCTTTTAAATTGTGTGGTGCGAAAAGAAAATTGTTTCTTAAAAATGTTACCGAATATCTCACAGCTTTTGTTCGCGACTATTTCAGATCAATCGTTAGTGAATACTTTAGGCCAATTTCATTGATTCTTTGTAGGTAACGGTAAGCGAATTTAAGAAGGTAAACGGCTAGAAAAAGTATAAAATTCCCAAGATCTTGCCACGTATTTGTAGGCTAAAAAAGTTTTTGAAAATCCACATTCCAAGTGGCAAAAGTGGTTAAAATTTTATAGCATAAAGGTGTCATTTTTATACCAGGAAAAACATAAGATTTTACTATCGAGTATTCAATACAAATTTAATTATTAATTGTGTATTTATGCGAGTTACATGGACGATTTGGTACAAGTATAGTCATACGGGATTAATAGTAGAAAATAACGGGATGATGGTATACAGTACTAGTAGCGCATTGTGCCTTCATCAACACCGCCCACTCGGCTACAAATGCTCTTAGCGTGATGGTATATTGTGTACCCTGCCTCATTTCTTGGGCTCTCTAATACTGTAAGATTATTTCAAAGCGCGCCTGTAATTCCACAGAGCGTTCAAACAATGGAACTTTTCATAATCATCATCAGCCGGACGACTTCCACTGCATGACGTAAACCTCCATCGTAGGGCGCCATTGAACATAGTCATTATATTATCACAGTAGAAGTAAATTAGTACGATCAGATACATCGCATAGCCCCGTAGCCAATTAAGGCGATTATTTAGGTCAGTGTGATTATTTTTCGTAGCTGTACCTATGGCAAGGAAGCGAAGAGAAAACCTAACCTAGCGAAGATAAAACCTAACCTAACCTAACCTAACCTAACCTAACCTATGGTAAGGAAGCGAAGAGAAACCCAGATTCATCGAATTGCTATGAGTGCTCGTCGAATGACGAGACAAGTTTTGGGGTCGAAAGCGATCCGACCTCTCACTCTCCTGCACATGGGAGAGATGGATACCGTTAATAGAGATCCGTATGATTGTAGGAGTCAGTCCAACGCGCAACAGAGAGAAAATTAAAGGAGGATGCAAGAGTCTATGCAAATAAGTTAGACACTTATATGCGCATCCCAAGGTTACGTCATCACGTCACCGATCATGTGAGTGATGCAATGAAAGTATTGATTTAAACACATATTATTATCAGCAAATAAATGTTGAATGACTAATCCTCAAAAGCAAATCATAAGAATTCACGCTATTAATATACTATAAATTATTCTAAACATCAAAAAAAAGATGCATCATATAAATTATATGCACAAGTCCTTTTCATGCATATTGGAAGCGTTTATAGCCCTGCTCTATCGAGGCCAATAACCCTAATCTAAAATAAAAGATAATAATGCCTGTCAAATAAATAATAGATAATATATAATAGAGCGACTTGAATGCGAAAAAAACTGGGAGCATTTCATTTTAGAGAATAGTTAATAATTATGAATAATGTTAAGACTTTTTATGTCTTCACTTTGAATTAATTTGCTACATTTAACGCAGATGTTGGAATATATGTGCGTTCTATAATTGTATCTCGATGCAACAATTTTAGTTACAATTAATAATAGTTAGAATTTTAAGACACTTAATATTGATTTGTGACTGTGGAGATACATTTATGGCCTCGAAACCTGTTTTGATTGTAAATAAAAAGGAATACATGACGAGGAATTTATGTCTATCAACAAGTGCTAGGAGAATTATCATAATCATGTCCTTTTTGCTGTACCTACAAGTTTTGAAAAACAAACACAGGATAAAAATGTTACGATTCCGTGCCTTAAAAGAAAGGAAACTTATAAAATCACTTTGCTGTCCGTCTGTCTATGTGGCCGTCTGCTTCTATGTTCGTCTGTGGGTCTGTCAATAACTGTTCCTTGGTAAACGTGGAAGGATTCAGTTCAAATTTACGCCAAATCATAAGGTCTGCACGTACGGATGGGCCCTTAAAATATACAATGTCCGTAACTCCCGTTGGTGTATAGAACCCTCGCTGTGAGGCTTCCACTCGCACATGGCCGGTTATTATTATAGCTAAGTACAACATGCTCACTTTAATTTCAATGTGTTACTAGTAAATTAATGCGATAAAACTTCATAAATTGTTGTTAAACGAATCTCTTTGTAGACTTTTCTTTTTTTTTTCATTTACAACATTCGTTAAAATACTGTTTTATTTCTTCTCAGTAAGCGTAGGTACTATTAACCCAGGGCAACATATGAAGGAAACCATCATCGCGAGGGTAGACTGAAAATATTATGCTAGCGGAAAAATTCTTAAGTTTGGAGAAACTTAATTCTATTTAGATAAGTAGAATCAGATGATCTTCGAATTATTTCAATTTCGACCGCTATAGCCGCAAAAGTGAGACGCATAAAAGCTAATGATACCGTTATTACGAAAAAAGTTAATGCGTTTTAATAAGAATAAAATATTTAAAAACCTGTGCCTCACATTTTATAACACATTGTTATAAGTAAAGCCAAACTAGTAAATGGTGGATGTTTTTATTGCACAAGTGATTAGTGGTGCGGGGTGAGGGGCGCGGGAGCGAACGGCGCGTGGCTCGCCGTGCGCCGGACAGGTTCCAAAGCGCGCAGAATTATCTCTTTCACGAAAAAAAAACACCTGCTACTTCATCTGTTTATTAGACGTTTGATATTTATGCAAATATTTTTTACGACTTTCATAATCCTGTTATTTTCTGTTACGTATGACGATAAATAACATACGTATTATAAATTCGAAATATAAGCATTGTTTTTTGTATTATTTTCAATGTATAAAATATATTTCAAATTTTACTATTTGTCCATATAACAAACGATAAGCCAAATTAGCATTTGGCAAGCCTTGCTTTACTATTATTGTTGACGCACACATTACCTAGGAGCCTACTTATACAATATATGAATTTTAAGTCCATACGAAGATAAGTACCGATCTCCGTACACTGGAGGGGTTATATAGGGTCCCATAATAATGAAGCAGATGTCTTTGCCAGTAAGGTTTGACAGTTGTCGTGATGCGGTCGTGTTAATCCTACAGAACGTGTCTGGGACGACGACCGGTCGCGAAAGAATACTTTAAGGCGTAACGCGTCAACGTTTGCCGTAATCATGGCCACCGAGGACGCTGATTGCAGCTTCGGGAAGGAATATTTTGGTGGTAAAGGGTCTCGATAGAATACAATATACATTTAATGGTCTATAACAATATCATTATTCTAAACTAATTCATAACAGAGAACTTCACGAAATTATGGTGCTACAAATGTTGATTAAGTTTTAGATGTGTCTGATCACAGATTATTGCCCTCCATGCGTCTAGCGCTTGTTTTCATCAACGTCTCATGATTGATGCCATTTTTTTCTTATTTTAATCTAGCTAAATGTCTTCACGGTATAATTAAACTCAGGCCGAAGTGTTTCATACTCGGACATTCCCGCGTAGGCAATTGTATTTTAATCTCGAATATTTATAGATGCGATGTTATTTTGTCAGGCAATTTAGAATTGATTAAATCGCCACTTAAAATGAATAATTATACAATTACAACGCAGTATATTTAATCGATTTTCCACTTTGTTACAATAAGATTTCGAACATTGGAATCATTATTTATTGAAGAGAAGTTTAACACCTACTAATCAATACAGTAGTCGGTTCAAGTGTCAGAACGGCTTTCATATTACAAATAATAATGAACTTATGAGTTATTTTGGACAACAAACCATTGCTTCAACAAATGTGTTGTGTATTTTCATGTCCTATATAAGTCCCAATATTAGACCTGCTTCCAGTCTGTAGTAGTGAAAAAAGTATAGTCATTTTATCGATTATTGTAAGGTTGGCAACGTGTGAGAAACATTTCTGGTAAAACTTCTGGACCGGCTTTAAGAAGTAACGACCCGATAACGCGTCCATCTCTTGGCCTGTTTTCACAAAAAAATACGTGACTCCGTGGAATTCAATAATTTGTACATTATACGCGTTACACAGTAAATATTTATGCCAGTATTCACTTAGATAGTCCTGTACTAATGATGACTTGTTTATCGGGTATTTCGTGACAGTAAAAAATGGAATCCTGTGTGTCCAACGAGGCTGTCCATTCAAGAATTTGTTGACAAGCAATTAAGGGTCCAGTCTTCGAAGCTGAACGAGCAAGAGTCAAATATGAACTCACTTGCGATATAATTTTTTCCATGATAAACCTTATGAAGGTCTTAAATTACATTATAGAGATAAGGTTGTCATTATTTTGAAGAATTTGAATTTTTTGATCTACGCGCAGTCTGTTCACAAGATATATGGAACCATGTACTGTACTTGAAACATTTCGACATATTATAGCAAATAACAAAATTCACATGGAATGGAGAAATAAAACAACATATAATATCACAACACCATTAAATTATCTAAGAGTAAGTAAATTTATCGAAAATTTAAAACGTACGTACGGCACGTAAAAGAAAAAAAGCTAGTTTTGAGAAAGACTCGCTCAGAAGTTCATTGAGTGTTACGTAGCGACGTTTAATTTTTTTTTCGGACATGAACTTTTACTGTGGAAGCGAAGAGAAACCAAATACGGCTTCATCAGATTACTGTGAGTGCTCGTCCGACCCCCGAATCACCCGAGAAAGCAACTGTGCCTTTTCAGTTTAGCGTTCTGTACTTTTTGTTTTAGAAAACATAGGCCGGTGAATAATTTCACAAAACTGATTTTAAAGTTACGATCTTATTAGAAGCTAGTGATTCAATCACTTAACTCTCTCACTTTATAGATAGCATTGGATATAGGATGTGTTATTGCTTAGTCAAATCGACAGGATCTCATATAACGCAATCGAAGGCATCGAATTACGAATAGCCAATGGGTGGAGGAAGTGAAGAAGGGAAACATATGGGTTCTGATTGTGCGGTCATTTAGGCAACGATGGGTACTTTCACAAATACTTCCACAAATCCTTTTCTCCCCTATGGAAAACATAAGACTTAAGAAGAACTTTATGCCATACGTACGATATGATAGATACTTATTAAGGTAAATTTATTGTTTTTTACTGTCAATTTGTAATAAAAGTGACATTTATGCACAACATTTCACATTATCTCGGTCTGCTGTAATTATTTTTAAGGTCTATAATCTTTGTCAACAAATTCAATTATCACACGCCACATGAATAAAGGTTTTCGACGATTAATGCCCAATTTTCAATTTTAATATTTAATTTCTATCCGAACATCTAGTCTGGATTACGATTTTTTTCCTCGGGGGATGAAAATAGCTTGCTCTGTAGCAAATTTAGCAACAAAAATTTAGATTTTATACAAACGATGTCGCAATAAAGTGACAGCTATGTTGGCGCGATTCGTGCTGCTTATGACTCCACATTAGTCAATTGGACTGGGAGGGTAGTAGGAAAAAACGTCTACATAATAACTATGACCTTCGGTATATCTATGGCTGTCGGTAGTCATCCAGAAGCTCCGACGATATGTTTGTTCTAACTATAAATAAAACTCTCCTGAGTATTTTTGTAATTGTTAGTTTAAACAATAATCATTTATAATAAAAGTACAATTTAGGGTTATCAACTAAGGTAAAACTAAATTGGGCACTTTGTTCATCTAATCATACTAATAGACAGTACCGTCTCGTATAATTTGGACCTAATCCGGTAATTAACTAACAAGAGTTGAATTTGCGATTTCGCCACGGCTCATACGAACGTTTGATTTGCGCATGATTTATTGCTACGGGGAATCACGGACTCTTATTACTGTAAGGATAATTATTGGTTTAACAAACCGATGCGGCAGCTTTTTAAATTAATGGACAAGCGAATTGAAGTCGCTTGGACTCGTAATGAAGATAACGTCGCGGATGGAGCTCGATGAACCTCTGACGGCGCGCAGTCTTGACGATAATCCTTTAATTATTGAGATTTTGCTCGGATCTCTCCGCGCTGTTGGGGCTTTGGTCTAGTGGTAATCGAGTACAGTAACGGTACTTGAGATTTGAATTTCGATTATTACGTGAGGTCAAAAGGAAAGTAGCAAAAGAATTGGTGCTAATTGACTTAACGTAACAACGTTAAGTAAGTTTTCCCGATACTTAACATTGCCATGCCATTATTTATAAATGAAGTTTACTATTCATTACAAAGTAGGAAGTTTTTCTATGGAATAGGTGAGAAACGAGAAAACGGAGCCTTTTTACGGCCACCGACTCCCATGAACATCCACATAATTACTATGCCGATACGTTGCACTCCTTTCCCCCCACCCAATGCCACCGGCTACTCCCAAACCGGACGAAACGCGACACTGAAGATGTCATTTTACGGCGGTATTATGTGAGCGAGAGGTACCTCCCCGGTCGTGCCGACGCAATTCTGTTGCATAGGCGGATGTAGTGTCATGCTCCGTGCATGGCACCACCTCCTCCTATGCATCATGACAATTCCACTTCTCTTCTAAAGTGGTAGTAAAATAAAAAAAATGAATAAATTTAAAATCAAATGAAATTATTGTTATATAATGCTTAACATATTAACATGAAGGTATCTAACAGAAGATTATTAATATTTGTCTATTCAAATGAATTGATGAGAAAACATTTTATGTTATTCAAATTATGGATGTTAAATGTTGTTTTAATAATACACCACTATTATTATACTGCAACTTAATGATAAGTAGCAAAAGTCATTAATATCAAAATCGTTAAGATTAAGCATTAATTGAGGAATCCCACTGTCCATGTTAACTCCGCCTTGTTTTCGCGCAAACTTGCGAAATGTGTTTATAACGATATCAGAGCAACACCCACCATATTTTTTCTCTTTTTCAATGCAACTTTCCTCATTTCCTATTAGCTAATAGGCAAAATGATTGATGGCTTATAAAAAAATCATGCAATTTAATGCTAAAACTCACTTCCCGGTTCGCGAAACGCATAATTATAATACGATTAATCTTTTGTTACCAATAAACAACGATTCTGTTGAAAATAATTTCCTGATACAATAACAATATGGCGATTTGAACAAATTCAACGGAAATGACAATAAAACCAGTTCGATGGGAGATACCGGGCTTCCGCTATCAATCTTGGTAAAAACAATAAGTTGGCAGGCCTGCCGAGCGGCGACTTCCCACGGTCCACCAATCACTTTGTTCGTATCGATATGCAACGTGCCTAATAAGTCACGAGCTTAGCGCTAGTAGTGACAGCCACTCGCGTTCTTATTGATGTTAGTGTTTATGTTGACCTAGGTTTGTTATTATTTAGCCATCATCATAAAGCCATACAAGATGTTAGCCTAGCGCACAGATCTATTTCGGCCGTTCCAATGTGATCACAATTTTTAATTAAATTCATTTGAGAGGTTTTCTTTAGATTTTTTTGTAGTGACTATTGCCGGCGATGATATTACATTCGCCCCGACAGATCAACGGACTAGCGAAGTTTTGTGTAACCTAGTTTAGGAAGGCGACCTCTTCTAATTTAGGAAGACGTTTCTCTTCCCGTAGAAGTGGAAGAAGATAAGATATATAGGGTACACCCTAAATCAACACGGTACATCACCGTGTTGATTTTGGGTGTACCCTACATACTCGAGTCTGAAAATGATTCTTAAATCGATTTATTAGAAAAAACTTTAATTTATTTCATGTGATGATTATGATGGGAGCAGAGATAGAAAAAATATGTATTTGCTCTCTCTCTCTCTCTCTCTCTCTTGCCCCGATACGATATATAAAACGCAGTTCTCTATTACTCTCTTCACTGATAAACTCACACACCGCTTACGGAAACGAGCCCGGGTTTGAATCTGTAAGTTGCGAGCTTAGATTTGGAGGCATAAAATAACGCGACTTTAGAGAGTTTTGATAATAATAAATAAATCAGGAATACGGCTTTTTGCTGACTCGTAGCGCAAATCAACCCCTCCCGTCAAAGGGAGCTGGGGTGAGGAGGCCGGCCTCCTCAGATAAGCCAAACACAAGTGCGCGCGTCGTCCCACTAGTGTGGGGAAGGGACCGCTTCCCCATTTCGATTTTTTTTGTTTCACATAATTTATGTGTGATTAATAGATCTGATCAGATCACAAAAAATATACTCTGTTCAATTTTACCAAGTTGACGACTCAGGGACCAGCGGTGGGCCACCACAAATTTAAATTTAACTACACACTGATCCCCTATTTATAAAAGAATTAGTAATATAGTCTAAACGCTGGGATAACCTTTAAAAATGTAGCATACTTACCGTTTTTTTTTCAAATAAATCAAGTAATAAAATGATTTATTATATTATTAATTCAAAGTTTCTTAATTTTTAATTAAGTTAGACAATTTTTAAAATTTCATCATGACCTATGTATCTTTGTTAATTTGTTAAAAGTAGGTCATAGAGTGTTGGAAATTGCACACCTGCTTTATGTTACGTAAAATGAAATTCAAAACTAAATATACAGATATTTGGATATACATACAACTGTCATATACATAATTATTAGAAATAAAAACTCGATTGAAGTATCTAGAGAAAACGTGTCATCTATTTCTAGTAGCGAAAATACTATGCTAAAATGTTTTTTTATAAAACAATGCCCTTCCAGCCTGTGAGGCTGGACTTGCCCCTGTCAGGGCCCTAAAAAGTAGACCCGTAAGAAAATAATTGTGCGAAACTAGTATTGTAACTAAGTATCATCATCCCGCGGTGTCACTAACGCAACTCAGGTCCTATTGGTAGTAGCGTCATAGTATATAGGGTATAGCCTTCCTCGATAAATGGACTATTCAACAAAAAACATTTTTTTTCAGTTCGAGCCAGTAGCTCCTGAGATTACGCGTTCAAACAAATAAACTCTTAAGTGTCACATTATTAGTATAGATTAGCACTCGTAGTAAGTGCTATATCTTATATGTGTTTTTGTTATATTCTAGTGTAACAAACGGACAGCCAGAGCAACTTGCCGATCGCCGACACACATAAACATTCGCATAATTGTTTAGCTTTGCCCTCAAATAGGCCACCGGCTCACAAACCGCAAGGAAATGCGTTTTGTGCTAACAAGATCCTGTAAACAGCTGAGCAGATTATGACGAAGCCCTGCACTCTCACGCGCGATTTAAGAGCACACGCTGAACTATAAGGAGACAGAAGGTTTTAAAGGGGTCATAGTTGAAGAAAGTGAAAAAGAAATTATGTAATGAGGAAAGCAACGTTGATCACTTTGTGTATTTTCCATCAATGAAACCCTTTGTTAGGGCCCAGCGCACCTCAAGAGCAGGCCAGCTGCTGTTGAGGTGCTCTGTCCCTGACAGGTATTGGCCCCGGTATAGGCGCAGCATGGCATCTATGAATTTGTGGGTATTCGGTCCATTCGCGAGTCCCCAACAACCCAATAGATTGGGGGTCAATGTGTATATGCATTTTGCCGCAAAAAACAAAACTAAGGAGAGTTGTCAAGGGACATCTGTATGGAAAGAGTCCCTTCGATTAACTAGTGACTGAATTATAATAGAAAAGCAATTATTAGGTACAAAAAACCTTTGTAAGAGATAGTGCCACATGCATGGAACTACCTCCATGACACCACATCCTCCTTTGCAACGGAAGTTGGCCGGCACGACCGGGGAGGTGCCTCACGTTCACTTGATACCGCCGTAAAGTGATAACTACGGTGTCGCCTTTCTTGCGGTTTGTGAGTAGCCGGTGGCCCATTGGGGGGACATGAAACGGATGGCAACACATCGGCATAATTATGCTGGTGTTCAAGGGTGTCGGTAGTCGTTGACAGGCTCAGATTGCTTTGTTGTCCTCCTATACTATAAAAAACCTCAACAAACTTGACAAAAAAAAAAACGTCGCGACACTACACTGTTGAAAATCAAAAATCAGAAATCAAAATCAAAAGCAAAATAGAAAGACGAAACGAAAAGAGAGAGAAAGAGACAGACATACAGAAAAACAAGTGCACGCCGCGCGGCTTACTACATTATGTCAAGAAGTGTCATGACAACTTTTCGTAAGAATTGTTTCCGTCTTGCCCCCTTCGCAACGCGTGAGAAGGAACTTCGTTCCAAAAGAAACATTCCATCGATCAAAACTGTAAGTAAAAACGTTTCAAAAAACATAGAAAGTGGTTATTGGTTTAGCATTGCGTAGGTACATAATTTTTGCACGCTATAAAAACTTAATAATAGATCACGAGTCTTTCAAGTACCAACTACCTGTTAAACCCCACGCCCTGGAGCCCCGGCGGCGTCAGGCAAATTTTACAGTTAATATATTTGCATTGATTGCTGAGACAGTGCTACTGGATTTATTTTATGACACAGTCTATTGCATGACATGGGAAGCCTCGTGGCTATTATGCAAGTTGTGGAAATAAAATATGCTTCTCTCGGCAGTGCAATTGCATAAAATATTTATGTACGACGGATAAATATATACATATAGAACGACTGCCATCGGATCTATGCAATCTAGAGGGGAAACCAGGATCTTAAATTGGGTCGAGTTCGAATACAGGAATCCGAGTTTTCTTATAATGTTTTCCTTCGCCTCCGAGTTTTCTTATAAGGTCACTCAGAAATGTATTCTGTTATTTGTTAGAGCGGTGGAATGGAAGTCCGACGCGCTAACCACTAAACCACTAAGGTTAATGGCGTGTGGCCAAACGATATACAAAAACATGAAATTTAATCTAAAAACTAAAACGCTTTGGTTAATAACGATCCATTTCATTAAAAAAACTCACTAGGTTAATATCACAGCTCAGTGCCGTAGGTATTTTGTACGTATTATACAGTCGTAAAGGATGCATAAACAGCTTTTTGTCGTGCCGTTAAGCTACAGACGTATCCTCGACTTTTGGCTAATGAGCGGATAGAAAGGGCATTTACACATGTACTTGGGCCTGTTATTAAAGCACTTTCATTTTCTTAAGGTCCAATAGTTGCATTCATTGTTTTGATGTTTTTGTTAAACATGAACATTTTTGTTACGGAATATCGTGATCACAATAATATGATGTGTCTGAATCAAATTTAGAAGAAACAGAAGGGATTGGCATTACTTATAAGAAAATAATGCCTGCATATTCATTTTATTTGTTACCAAGTGGGCTGAAGTTTTGCGTGCATATGTTATTCAGATGACAATGTAAAATTATTAACAATATGGAACTGATATGATGATGGACACGGAAGGCAAAAGTCTAACAAACCTCGTTAAGATTAAATTTATTTTTTTTCCGCAACATCATAGGTAAATACAATAATTCTGGCTCCCGGCATTTCGATTATTTCGCAGACCACGTCACTATACCAATTAATAATTAACGGTTTATGAAATAAATTTACTAGAATTGAAATATTTGCTATTAATTGTAAAGGAAATTTGATACATTTTTGAATGTATGAATGGATTTAATTAAATATTGTTAACATACAATAGGTTTACGTGTGGTTATGTTGTATCGACGCTGCGGCGCGTGGCGCAAACGCAGAACAGGTATGCAACGGCTACCCTCCGTGTTGGGAGGGTGAGGTCAATAGAGGGACCGACTCGTGGAGGCGACCCTCCTTTCCAGTTCACCTATGATTATAATATAAATATAAAATTTGACACGACCCAATCGCTTTGTAAAGAGGGGTCTAATGCAGCGTAAACGCCGATTAAGTTTTAACAAATCTGGTATATGTAATGTATTTAATTGTGAAGCTTTTATCTCCTGACTGCGAGGAGTCTACTTCAATTGAAGCCAATACCACAATACATATAACATAGGTATGTACTGTGCCAATACCTCCGAATATTTAATCAGGCTCACAAACTTATCTTGAGATACGATGGAGATTAATCATCCAACCCGGCATGCAAATTCGAAAATAAGCTAACTGATAAGCTTTTGTATTTACAGTACAACAAATTATATATATCTAAACACGTGGACTCCGTGTTTATTTGTCTGCAATAAACGGCGATGAATATTTTAACAGCTTTGATCTCATATAAAACTGATAATATAAATTAATGACAATTTATTTAAACGACCAGAATTATAATAAATTTTATGTATTATATCTATTGTTTTATTACCTTAGGATATTATACTTTCCGTCGTGTGAATAAAACATATATATAGCTTTTTAATTTATGTACAAGGCGTGTTAAGTGATATCATTACAATTTATTGTCATCTAATACACTTTTCATCGATTACTTAAACGATGTACTGACTATATGTATTTATCGGCGTCTTTTTAAAATAATTACTCACGCGGCTAGAACATAATTAAATGTCAAAGTGATTATGTAAATATGTGAATAAGCATAACGCGAAACCGGTTTCAACTGGTCTTAAAATAATAATAATCAAGGGCACGCAATAAATTGCACCCTACACGCACGAGAATAATGAGAACCAGCCACCATATCCATTACAATGCATTACTATACAAGTTCAGAGATTTCAGAACTTGTTGAATAGCACAGGGCACCCCAATGAAAGTGCCAAATTATAATGGTCTGTTATATCAAAAAATAATTAGGTATGTCTCCTAATGTCGCCGGTCAAGTTATGCTGGTCGTTGTCGCAACATGCGTTAGCGTCGCGTGTCGCGAGGGCGCTGGACAGGTGTGGCGCACCCCTTATATGAGGGAATTTGAGGCCATAAGGCATAACTATAGTGGTGCTTGTAATATAAAAAGGTGACCATTCGTGCTATTGGATAAATAAGTATTAAAATACTTTTACTATTATATTTTTAAAGACCTGCTAATATTAGAAGTGTGGAAGTATGTACGTATGTTTGTTATTATTTTACCCAAAAGTTAGTCAATTGACAAAAACACTTGTTATCCTGATTAAAATTAAAAGTTTGTTTGGGATAGTATGAAATAAAAACAAACATGTAGTTCATGTAATAAACATAAAATTAATATTTTAAATTTATTTACTTCAATGCCATTTCATATTTTTCTTTCTGCCACTTCAAAGTTTGTTTACATGGTGAAAGTAATTTATAAACACAATTTTCTCTATAAAAAAGATTTAATGTATAATTAAAGAAATAATTAACGAATTGCTGGTCACACATTATCTATAATAATTAAATCTGTCAATTTGTCAATTTTAGAGAATTTAATGTTACGGTGGATATTTTCTTGAAAGCTTTGCGTAACTTTTTACAAAATTTTCATGACTTACATCATAGTTTATTTGGAACTTAACAGATAAAATTGGAACATGTGCTGGGAGAAATTTCAACGAACAAGTGAACGGTATGTTATAACATTCAAGATAATTAAATTCAGTGTATTGTCTACCCCCTTCACATGGTCGCAACGCTTTTTCGTGCTATGAAAACCTAATAAACGACCCGGCTTCGTGACAAACTCACATACCGCTTACGGTAACGAGCCCGGGTTCGAATCCGTAAGTTGAGAGCTTAGATTTGTAGAAACAAAATAACGCGACTTTAGAGAGCTCTAATAATAAATAAACCAAGAATACGGCATTCGCTGATTTGTAGCGCAAATCGACTCCTTCCGTGAGAGGGGAGGTGAGGAGGCCGGCTTCCTCAGATAAGACAAACATTGAACGAGCTCAATTATCTCGGCATCGTGCGCGCGTCACACCAGAGTTCGTGGGTTCAAATAACGCCCAGGTTATGGATGTTTGTAAATGTTTTAAAAAAAACTTAAAAGTATAAAAATATTAAATATATCCCCGTCGTCTAGTACTGTCACACTACTCCTGACGGTCCATACATATAATTAAAAAAATATTATTAACTTAAAGTAACTTCCTTTGAATAATTACTACAAATGTGTGAAAGCCTAAAAACCGTGTAATGGATTCAGAGAAAGTCAATGACATACATACAGTCACCACTGGGGTTTTTTATATAATATACACATATAACAATATAAATACCATCTACTTATGGTATATAAAACTAACAAAACATTTAAATTAAGTCCAAATTTTGTTAACACTATCATTGTCACCATACAACCAGCACTCGTTCATACTCTGAGCACGATACACTTATCGAATGCAAATACACAAGAATACAGATTACCCTCTGATTAAATATAATTTAAAACTAGACAGGATAGCGCTGATAATTTTTACTTTATTTGTCCAGTAACACGCGCTGTTTTTACTACCCTAGCGCATTTAGTAACTGTCTCTGAATTCGTTGTCCGAGGTTAATCACGTGATAACCTAACCATAACTGAACTTTAAATATCATCATCATTATCAGTCCTTATCGGTAAACTGCTGGACATAGGCCTCTTTCAATGAACGCCAAGACGACCGACCTCCAGCTACTCGTATCCATCCCGGATCGGCCACTGCACGGAGATAGTCTTCCCACCTGGTGAACGGTGTTGGTCCACCGTTCACCAGGTCACCACGTCGTTTTCGTAAACGCGGCCTCCACTCCACAAACTTACTGGCAAACTTCAAATACATCTATGATTATCGTTATAATACAAAGGCTTGTTTTTATAACAACAAGGAAAAGCTGTATCTAAGTAGTCCTTAGACTACTTACATGCAGATACTTATTCATATCTGTAAGGAAAAGCGGTCCGTCCCAGCTTCTATTGACTTTGTAAACATTACACGTTACCATGACAACAAATTCAATTTATGACAGAACAGCGAACAGGGGCAGCTAGTTGTGAATAATTTCTGCAGCTAATAATAATAATAATAATAATAATATTAATAAGGATTAACTTTGATACTTTATTCACACCTATGATTACATTATCAAAGTATCTGATCCTTTATTTTAGAAAATGCTATACAGCCTATGTTCACCAGAGATAGTGTAGGACTGTAATAGTTGAAGATTTTTTTTAAATCGAGTAGTTTCGGAGCCTATTCAACAATGTAACAAACAAACGAACAATAAAATATGTCTCCTTTATAATATTAATAAATTATAATATAGATATTTATAATATAGATACTTAATTAAGAAAACGTTAGTTCGGTGTGAGGTAATGCGCAGGGTTCCGTAGTCTTTACAACAGCCAACTGGGAGACGGATTCGCTGACAGGGATTCCGTACCATGCTCTAACTAAAACCCAAACATATCTCTTTATTTGACTTGCCATACAAATCCTCAACCGAACAGACAATTTTTTTTAATAGCATAGGGGGGCAAACGAGCAATCGGATCACATTGATGACTACCGACGCCCATGGACATTCGCATTATTGTTATGCAGATGCGTTGTCCTTCCACCTTCCCCCACCAATGGGCCACCGGCTACTCACAAACCACACGAAACGCGACAGCGACGCTGTCACTTCACGCCGGCACCAAGTGAGCGAGAGGTACTTCCCCGATCGTGCCGGAACTGCGTTACATAGAAGGATGTAGTCTCATGGACCGTGCATGGCTATGCAGCATGGCACTACCTTTTCCTAGAACTATTTAATGTTTTATTTTTTTGTGGTTTGGAATATTATATTTCCACAGAAAAAATTGTTCGTAGTTGTTTAAATGTCTTTAAATCGTAAACTTGCAAAGCCAGCTTTTTAAGTTTCCGACTCTGGATACAATTTAAGATTTACCCGACTGCGTAAGAAGGAGGGTAATGTTTTGTACGTATATATGTTTGTATGTATACAGATTTGTATGTCAGTCACAGTCTAAACGGCTGGACGGACCTCCTCGGACGAGGGTGTTAATAATGAGTGTGCTAAGAAGTACTTTTTTTATCGTGTGTAAACTTCCTCGGGTACCATCTAAGCCATTACTGAGATGGTTGTGTCGGACTTCAACCGACTAAAATCACACAGTGTTCCATAGGGTATACCCTAGAAAGGATGATCCCTGGACACATCAGCAGAATTTGACAACTTGTTGCCCAACATATGGTCTCGAATAGATTTACGGAGATCCTAGCCCCCTTCAACTTGAAAGGCGCGCGCGGAACCACTTCGGCCTAATTCTGCTTGGGCGGGGGATAGTCCCACCCAGCACCCAAGACCAGCGCTCATGGAGGTCGGAGGTTATTTGTCACCCTCTGGCGTCCGGTACATCTTTTGTGACATGAAAAAATGCTTGTACTTTCCCGCAACCTCTCCGCGCTCTCTTTTCTGGACATCACTGTTTCGCGAAAAGAGAGGGAAGCATTCCAAAAATTCTCGCTTGGGATCATAGCCTGAACGATGGCCCCGAGTCAGAGGTTACCTACTTCAATGATTGCAACGAGGTCTTGGTGCTGTTGCACTGCAAGAGTGTGCAACGCGGTATCCTCGTGACAGTTCCCATAATGGTGGTATTCGGATGTTGGTTCGTGGCGTATGCGATACAGATATTTCCGAAGCAACCGTGTCCTGTCAGTATCTGTGTCAGTCTGAAGGATAGGTGACCATTTTGCCTTTCTAGCCAATTCCTCATGAAGGGTCTCATGGCTTAAATTGTGGCGTGCTCAGCACTTGGTGAGTCAAGACGCTCTGTCCACTCTAACATAAATTGCTGGTGAAGCAGGGACCTCTGATATTTTAGTTTCCCGTTTACCCTGTCTGGGATTCCGCAGCAATGCCCCCTACCGCCCCTGATATAATGACGCAAGAGCTTTCGCTTCTAAGACCCACGGCAAAGTACCTGCAAGAGAACTCGCCACCTCAAAGGGAATCGTGCGCTATCCCTTGATAATCTATATGGCCATCAGTATTTGTGTTTGGCGCAGAACTCTGAGGTTTTCACACCTGATCTTCAAATTCCACGCTGCCCAAACCGGTGCCATATAAGACCATGGACCGTACCACACCAAAGTAGTCTCCTGCAGGAGGCATCAGACTCAAATTGGTTGGGCAGCAGTCGTGAAAAAGCAGCTGCTACCCCCCTTTAATTCAGAAGTACCTTCGAAAAGAAAAAAGTTCAAAACTGCAGATTTTGGGCGCAAATTCGAAAAAATCCGATTGTAGATATTTAAATGAAGATTCTTTTAATTATTTTTTTATGTATTCGGCTGCCTCCATAACAACTCTAGCAGTTAGATCTAGCTAGGGTTATCCTTAAAATCGATCGACATAGGTGTATTTTGCTGATTTTGTTCCGACTGTTCTCTTGTTTGTTGAAATGGAGTATCAACTATATTTTATACAATTGTGTTTTGACACTTTTAGGATAAGTTGTAAGACGCTTATCAAATACAGTGATAAAATCTGGCAGAAAACTATCAATATTTAAACACATTGACCACAAGGTTTCCAAAATTATCATCACATCTTCACAGCTTCCATTTAACTGCATAGATAGAATATAAGCGGTCTTTGTTGTGAGTTTATCTTAAAGTGAAAACACATCAGCTGATCTGGAGATAGAATTCACGTTTCAACACTGTTATATCTAATGCTTTGAAAAGATCTTTGCTACCGCTTCTATTGAAATGTATCCAGGGATGTTTTCTTTATCCCTCAATATTGTATGATCATTTTGTACCTACCTATGTTAAATTTTAAAGTCTTTCAAGTATAAAATTTAGCTAAGTATTTTTTAAGCTTTAAAGGCTTTTATTTACAAAATTTATAGCTATTAATGTTCCTCAAATAAAATAAATGTTGTTCATTACGATTAATAACGAAAAAAAATGTATTACTATTGGCTTCTTAAATAGTTTGACGAAAAAAACACACTTTATTCACAAAGTGGTTATTCTTTTTCGAAAAAAATTTATATAGTAGTTGTGGTCCATGACCTGTCTATTCACTTGTGAGCCTCTGCAGTAACCGTTTATCATCATGTGTCATTTCAACATCATGTCCGCTAAGTCACAATAAAATAAAAATTACATTGCATTATTACGTATAAAATTATAAATTCTCAACACTCTGACTAAAATACAACAGATACTTTTA
>JAFELO010010546.1:345349-367269 GCA_017140195.1 Eumaeus atala | reverse complement strand
TGTTTACGAAAAAGACGTTTAATAGATAATGGAAAAAATGGAACAATTCAAAAATAAAATCCTGAGATATGCCAGACATTTTCTCCGGAACTTTGATTTTTTCTGGTAACCCTAAGCTGGGAGGACTCGAATTTATAATCTGCGCATTGAGCCAATGTTCGCAACGTGTTTCAAAAGATCGAAGTTGACGAGGTGAAAACAAAACGTATTAATCGTAGAAACGATGTGACGGGCGATATCGTAAACGTACGAAGCGGGTTAAAACTTAGTAATCTCTGACGTGATCTAAAATGATTACGTGTTCTTATTAGCTTTTAACATTAACGTAATATCAATTATGTAACAATCTGTGCGAAGGAACATGTTTATGGTCGTTATTTTATCCATGGGATATATTTTATACATAGATACATTCTAGGCGACGTACCTGCCTTATGGTCTAATACATGCTAAAATAAATATTATGAGGTTTTTTTTTCGGAGGGACCTACTACTGATTGGCGGCGCCTGTCCAGCCTTAACAGTTCGAATGACTACGAAAAACTTTTGTGTCTTCAGGTTTAGGGAGATGATAGGAGGACAGACCCCCCTCTTTTCCCGCAGATGGAAAGAGATGAAACAGGTTGATTGTCGGCGTACCCTATAGTAACTATTTTGCAAATACACCCCCTCCCCCTCTGACGGGAGGGGTTGATTTGCGCTACAAATCGACAAAAGCCGTGTACTTGATTTATTTATTATTAATAGAGCTCTCTACAGTCGCGTTAATTTATTGTTACAACTCTAAGCTCTCAACTTACGAATTTGAACCCGGGCTCGTTTCCGTAAGTGGTTTGTGAGTTTGTCATTTTGTCAGTCGTATGTGTTATAACTGTGTCACTATATGTAAGATTTCATCGCTCGACCGGTACGAGCGATGTACGTGATATTGCTTCTAGCAGGAATAATGCATTTACGCACCCTCCAGCCGACCCAAGGGGGCCTAAAGTGTGTGTCGGGCTCAGGTCGTGAAGCGATAGCTTCTACCGACTAAAAACTGCTATCCATAAGTTGGCCCTTTTGGCATTTTACTGCGGATGTGTCTGGGTGTGTTTTTGCTTGTGTGCAAGGGCGGATTTAGCAACTGGCGTCGTGTAGTACGTGCTTCGGCCGACGGTAACAGGAATTATGATGAGGTTTCGAGTTCTGGGTTGTACCAAAAAGATTTATTGGAATTGTGTGCCTAGGTGATCACTTTAAGTCCTAGGTCAGATGCCTTTTTATTCCAGTCGTGACGGACTGCCATCCCTTCGAAATGGGAGAATGTGAATAAAGAGTGCCCTACTGTTTACGTACACACGTATGCGCCATAAAATCTCCTATAGAGATGGCCGCTGTAGTCGAAATTCGGCTGACATTAGGTGGACTATAGTATAGGTGATACTTCGGCTTCGATACCCGATTTGCATCAGAGGGTTATAGGTTACGTAAATTCTAGGTAACAGGCTAGAAATAAGTAATCGACGGTCTTGTCTCCTGGAAACTATGTTAAGCCGCCGGCTCTGGGCCAATTTCTCTTCGGGATAGTATGCATTGCTTCTGCGCATTCATCATCCCGCACTATTATAATTTCATTTTCACTTCATTTCATTTCCTGTGTAGTTGGCTAGTCTAACAAATACACATTGGCCGCTTCAGCCAAAATTTGTCTTCCTGGCTCCTAGTATTAATTTTTACGTCCAACCAATAATGATATTGAATATTTAAGGACGTATTGTATAGGTTTTAAATATTCAATTACATGATAATTATTATTATTTATAAATTCTCAGCTACGCTGGTTTTAATTTTTAATTCCGGCGGCCTTATCCCAAGTGACTTGTAATACTACATAGTGTTAACTAACATTAGTTAACCTAAAATACATCTTGTTGTTAGGGTAGTTGGAGCAAGAAATCTTACTACGAGTATTATTAAAATCGTGTCTTTTTAAAATACTCTTAACATAACCGCTGGTATTTATTACTTTGAAAGCCTATAAAATTATAGGCTTTCAAAGTAAATTTTATCAATTAGTTGAATATTTTATTTTATTTATTATTATCATTATTATTATCATCATCGGTACCATTGTCATCACTATCACCGGCCTTTCGTACTCATAGCTAACTTGAGCTTAACGCTGGCTACTGTACGGAGATGGTCTTCCCACATGGCCGACCGTTCCATATATCCATCCAAATGGCCTTATTTATTTTTAGTGATTCGTTAGTCCTGTACTTATAAATAAATACGTTAATGAATGTAGACTAATGAATTGTACGATAGTTTTTGTATCAATAAAAAAATACATTTGCCAAAATAAATAAATTGTACCACTTATTAAATTAGGATTTCATTTAATTTTAGGCTATATAATAAAAAGTTTGCCGTTAGATTAGGCAATTAACATGCAAAATATTCAAATGGTAATTTATTACATAAACTATATCCCACACGCTGTTCTTAATCGATATTTGTAATAGATTGATATACCATTACAGGTTTCATGTGTATCGAAAGTCATTCTTTTTAACGATGTAGTGAGATTTTTCATAGGGGGCAAACGAGTAATTGTAGCCTTTTGACGGCTACCGTCGCTCATGCCACGCCACGACACGTCCATGACGATGAGTCATGGCTCATTGCTCTCTGTTCCTCCTCCCCTTCTATGGACCATCGGCTACTAACAAACGCATGCACGATGCGCGACAGTATATCGGTGGTTTCATGAGAGTAAAGGGTACCTGGCAGGTCATGTCGGCACAAATCGGCTGCTATGCAACTGCATAACTTCTTACTGAAGATTGGTTTCTAAATTTAATTCCTTTAAAGACTCGCCAATGATATTGTCAACTCTGAAGTGAGCGGAGCGGCACCTGTTGAAAAGTGAAATACCGGTGCTCATAGACCCAATAATGCATTGTAGCTGAATTGCGCCGCACGACCGGAGATATTTCTAGCCCACGTGGTACTTCGCTAAGGGGCAGCTATGATGTCGCATCGTCGTCTCAATTGTATGGTATAGGAGTTTCCGTAGGTCCATTATAGGGGAAGAGGGAAGGAGGTTAGTGCGTCTCCATTACAACTATCCGGATGTCCATGGGCATCGGTAGTCATCAAAATTGTCTGTATCTTTTCATTACTTTGATTTAAAAGTACAATTTTTAAGTGCTTCAAGAAATAGGATGCATCACCATTCACTGTTTGACATGAGTTTAAGCGAAAATTATTCCGTGTTATCTTAAGAAAAGTTTTTTGACAGACATATAGTCCGTTCTCTCTGTTGTTGTTGTTGTTGTTATAGTCAGTCGGGGAGATACGGGGACGACAAAAGGGATCATATAAGGCTCACGTTTTTCGTTTAAAGTTATTCACTTGCTTAAGCCCTACAGTACCCCAGTGGTACCTACATAGGGCCTTCACATGCTCGCGCCACGTTTGTCCTCAGCAACTGCCTTTCCACCACCACAATTTCGTTTCCCGATTTTTCCCCGATCGTAGCTCCTTTTCGATTGTACGCCTTTAGGTACGCAACCTTGGGCGAATGAATGCAGCAACTTCAAGTGTCACTCTGATGAGCGATACTCTGTAACTACATCTATCATGCGATGGAGGGAATTCACAAGGATTGTTTACAGGCATCTGGACAATCCCCAAGATTCGGCGAGGCCGGCCTATTCCTAGACCCGGGAATTGCAATTATAGCGGCTGAAGGCAGGAGTTTAGTCCATGTTGCAACGCCGAGCGCCGACTCTGATAAACGGTCTAGTAGGCACTGGGGATCCCAAGATGTCATAAGTAAATATATTCCGTTGCGTTAACAAAAAGAAGGTCGAAAAAAGCTACAACAAGAAGAGCAGATTATTTAAATATACATAAAATTTTACACGTTGGAAACTTACGCTTATTAACAAAAGCATGCGCGTGCGTCGATCCTTACCATTATCATGAACTGATGACACCTGAAATGTGACTCCTGATTACTCAGCCTTCACACCCGCTAAGGCTATTAGTACTGCAAAATGGTATTCATTTATTCTGATTATCAATTAATTACGTCTTAACACCAGGGTGTGAGATAAGCGTGCATTTTTCAACGCAAACGAGCAACTTTAATTAACAGCGAATTAAAGTGAATAATGCACAGGCACAGGGCTTTAATGAACCGGCTGAGATATGTGCATTGGGAATATTGCATTTTGGTAAGGAACTTTTATGTTGCACTAATTAAAACGTCAATGTACATGTTGAGTACATTGTGAGGGATATGCGTGCGGTATCTGCGGTTGCAGTCTGTGTCTTATAAAGCTTTAAATATTGCAAAAAATTGTTACCGAGAAACGAAATCAGATAGTTAAACATCACATAAATTAGCATATAACCCAAGCAATTTCCGTTAGCCACAGCATTTAGCCTATGAAACCAGAAACATTGAAGAATCGTTGAATACTACACAAGAATATCATCCTCTTTGGATGTTACTTGATAGAGGTGATCATTTGAAACCACAAGTCAATCTCGCAAGTGATTACATCGCCGCAAGGGTAACAGACATTTTTTCATGACGTGCGTGGGGTTGGCGGCACATTTTAGAATGCCCACTAAAACTACCGCTATTAGTGCACCGTGCACCACAGAACGACCTCCTTTACGTCGGAACAATACAATAGGACGGGGCTCCGAACGTCACCACTTACCCCGTGCACAAAAACATCTTCTCTTACACTTTAGTCCCCTGTTCTTGAAAGAGAGAAGGAGAGAAGGAGGGACAAAGAGCCGCGTCCTTGGTCCAATTAGTTTTGTACATGTGCGGGTGCCACGGAGCTCCACCGCCTGCCCAAGCTTGAAGAACGTTGGGGAAGACTAATAGAATAAAAGGAATATCACTAGCCTTATCTCACCCATGGCCACAATGGGCATTGGCGATGGATGCTTTTGCTATGCTATAAAGCTATCATGTATTCTTTACATAATCATTGTAGACTAGATTTGCCTCGCGGTATCGCCCTCATAATATCAGAGATTATTTCAAGATAAAACTTTATTTCATACTTACCGAGATACTGTAATATCTGTGCCAAATTTCATTTTTTTCTAAATTTATTTAATGTTAAAAATAAAAAGAAAGCCAAAATCATTATTTAAGGCTATGCTACATCGAAGTGGCAGAGGGCTGGTCACACACTCAGAAGATCAGATGCCAGATGGGCCAGTAAGGTTATAGAGTGGCGGTCGCGTTTAGGACAAGGAATTGTTGCTCGACAGTTCACCAGGTGGCAAGACGATCTCCGTGCAGTCGCTGGTGGTTGGATGCGAGTGGCAGGAGATCGGTCGTCATGGCGTTAATTGAAAGAGGTCTATGTCCAGCAGTGGGCCGATAAGGACTGATAATGATGGTGATGCTACATCATCGTGCATCGGGTTCGTTGGTAATATTTAAATAAATATAAATCCGTCCAATAACTTATGTGTGAGAATAACAAATTTTCGCACTTGTTTAGTGGGATATTTATTTTTTTACAAAGTAAAGTGATGTAAGCAATTTAAAATTTAAAAGAATCATTCGAAAATAAACGAACAAATCGTTTTAAGATCATTTAGAACATGCAACAAAAAATATACACAACATTCGCTGATAACGACATTACAGTTTGGACATTCGTGACTTAATTATCTTCAAGATGAATTCAAATACCATATGGGTTTTTACTTTGCATTCTCGTACCGCGACATATATATATATATATATATATATATATTACCAGATTACGCTAAAATTTTTTTAGTAACTGCTCATGGCACACGCTATGTAGAGAATACTTAGATCTTATGGCCAACTCGGTCTAACATTGTTCGGTGCGTCGCATTAAGCTGTCCTGCGGGTAATGGATTGGGAATTTCATGCTTCAAAGGTCGATTTAAATTAATTTACACGTTAAAAAAGACAAGCTTTGCTGTAGCTGAGCAAAACTCGGAGTAAATAGCGTTAATCCGAACAGAGACAGGTCTGAGACGTTTTAGTTCTCAGTCATCTTATACCCAAGCAATTTAAATTGATAATAACATGTGGTAAGCGCTTTTATATCGGGAATGTTATGGATGAATAATGCGAAGTTATAAATACATGTTATGTTATGGAGAAAAACTATGTACGCATTTGTATTTTATAGGTTGGTGGACAACGCATCTGCATCACAACAATGTAAATGCCTATGGGAATCAGTTGTTGTCAAAATGTTCAAATGTACAGTATATAAAACAATCCGAATGGTAGCCACTGGAGTAATGTAGAAATTATTCCTAGGTTGTCGCGTTGTGAGCGGTAGGTGAGAAACCGCTTCCTGATAACCATAGCAGCTAAATGAGGTGAATGTGTCTTTGTATCCTGTAATAATGGCGTCGTGTATGTAGGTGGTTTTTTTTCTCTACGCCAACTCCATCGGAGAATTGACGTGAAAATGTGCTGTTGGTGTTAGTATTAGATGATCCTACTGCTCCCCACCATGGTTTTAGCCATGTCGTGGCGGTAAGGCTCAGCAGCCTGGGGTGAACCAAGGCTACGCCAATTGAATTAATGGGGACTGCTCTTTGTGGGGTAAGAAACGGAGACGAAAGAGCCACAGGTGGAGGCGCTTTTGTGCACAGAGCAAGGGGCGAGGATGGGAACTTCACCCTATTGCACTGTCTCAAGGTTGGTGGGGTTGTCTTATCCTGCGGGACAATCCTACTGTGCAGGAGGCGTTCGTCCTTTAGGGGGCTGACTTGCCGGCGAGGAGCCCCAATGATTTATTGTTACGGGTACCTCACTAGAGCCACTGCAACACTCGCGTTGGTTCTTGCAGGTATTCGACACTAGATGTGCACATAATGTGCCGCGAGCCCCACACACCATTAACTTCGCCCAGTGCCTGTGGTGTGCGGGGCTCGTAAATGCGTTTCACTGCGTCAAAAAAACATCAAAGGGGATCAATCAAAATATTGAAGTCTCGATCATACTGCGAATTCAAGTTGTAATAATTGCAGTTGAGTATACCTAAAAATTACACAAACAATGTTCCTATCTCACTACAAAATCCTGTTGTAATAATTGCAGTTGAGTATACCTAAAAATTACACAAACAATGTTCTTATCTCACTACAAAATCCTGTTGTAATAATTGCAGTTGAGTATACCTAAAAATTACACAAACAATGTTCCTATCTCACTACAAAATCCTGTTGTAATAATTGCAGTTGAGTATACCTAAAAATTACACAAACAATGTTCCTATCTCACTACAAAATCCTCAAATATTAAAATCTATCTATGTTCAAATAATACATTCACATTGATTTAATTGAAATACCGCAAAGAAGAAGAAATGTTGTGTGTGAAATGTTCTACAATCAAAACAAAACGACTGACGGATATTTACAGACAAAACAAGAAATAAAAGTGGATATTGAACGGAAGCTACCCTGGATACTGACCCTTTGAGGCCCTTGCCTAAATACAATGATGGATAAACAAAAATAGAGAGTTTTAGTGCACCGAGTGCCGACACATCTGCCGGCCACTATCGAATAAATCTACTAAAATAATATTTTATGTTGATTACGTGCACGGGCTAGACAGCTGTGAGACGACGGTCAACACGTATTCACGTATTCGAAGTACATCGAACATAACCAATGTTAGATGATCTTTTTGAGTGTACGGCAAAGCCGGGGCAGATTGCTAGTGAAACCTGTTGGATGATTTATATTACACTAGCGGTCTGCTCCGGCTTCACCATGCCCTACGCCAAGACACACCACTTTCAGTTAAACACTAAAATTTTAGGAGTTTTCCATTAGTTAAGTTGTTTTGTATATAATACCTGTTTTGCTACGTTAATAATTCATTATTATTGTAGTATAATAATACGTTTATACAAAATATTGCATCTCATTTGTCTATGTATACCCGTATATGACCCGTATATGATTATGCGTATGAGACCCTCAATGCTGCTAGTGTATTGTGAACATATTGTATGTTTGACATTGTGCGCGTCCGTGTGTTACACGTTCTAAGGGTCGTTAATCGCCAGTCATTGACCAAGCCGATATCGTCCACAATATACGCTATCATCATCTTATTGACCGAGTACAAGGTGTGATAGTTCCGATTATAAGGTAACTATCATGTGAGCTTTGGTCAGTCAAAATAAATAATTAAAATATAAACGGAAATAATGAATGAATTTCCGTTTTAGATTTGACTAATAAAGCTTCGGTTCTTTTTTAAAATTTTTTATTCACTTTATATATTTTTGATTCATTTGTTTTGTAGTATTTAAATATTGGGTTGTAAAAACATATTCTTTTAGATGACGCGGGGAAACACTACATGCCCAGCATTACAGGACAACCCCACCGACTTTGAGACAGCGCAATGGGGTGAGGTTCCCATCCAAGCCCCTTGCCCCATGCGCTAAAGTGCCACCTCCTGTTGTTCTTAGGTTCCCTCTCCTTATAGGAGGGGTACCGAGAGCGATTCCTCCTCCTGATCTTTAAACCCCCTCTTCTTATAAGAGTGGTGCAAATATCCCCCTCGGTTCAACTGGCTTTGCCTGGTTTCACCCCAGATTATTAAGCCCTACCTCCACGTCAATGCTCGAATTATTAGGGGGGGAGGAGGGGGGGTTTGTAAAAATCTTCACAAATATAATCCTGCTAATGTCAGTACAGTCAGTTGTTATCAGCACATCCGACTTGGACCACTTAATTTCCTATAATTCTATACCCACATTATATCGATTTTTATGTAACGTTTATTCAGTTAAAAATCAAGAGAAGTTGGCTTATTTCCAATGCCTATTTTTGAGCCGGCACGCACAGTGTAACACGATTTCATGGGCCGGCGACATAAAAGTGCACCGCCCATGTCGATAAAATACACCATACCGCAATTTGGCACCCACAAGGGACAGTAATAAATAAAATTAATGACAGTAATACTTTTAACACAGAGGAGCTAATGTCGAAAAATATTGTAATCTATTGACGTAACATCTTATTGATGGAACTGCAAAAAGACCTCCTCCTTTATGAATTCATTTTCAAAATTTTCAAAACACTTTGATCTTATTATGCATTCTTTAAATAGCTCCAAAATACAATTATTTGATACTTTGGTGTTAAAGGCTCCGTTTTATAGTATGCGTCTGGAATGTTACAAGGTACCTAGAAACTTGCTCTATCCGTTGGTAAAAACCGCATGTAGATCCGTTCAATGGATTTTCAGATAACCTATCACATTTTTTTTTTTTGAAAAATTTGATTATATTACATATAGTTTTAGTGTGAAATGTTAGTACTATGCTGTATTGAAGTCAAATGGGACCGTTACGACCGAGGAGGCAGTCTCATTTTATAACGCCTTCGTTAGTGGGAGCTGTATTATCACTTGTCGTGTATTTAGCGTATTTCCCGTAGCCCACTCAATAAGAGTGGGATCAGAGAATACCAGTCGAAAGCTCACATGGATTTGCCTTCCTTCAACCAATCCCCTCAGCCATTCGGCGCTTCATGCCGGTGCCACGTGACAGTTGCGTTGTACATAAGTATACACATACAATTATAATACAATACTACAAAACAATAGCTTATACTCGTATGTATACCCTAAATTGTACTAATTGAGTTACCAAAATACTTACTCTGGCTATAAATACTGTTACAATTAAAAATAAAAAAAATATTACATTTGAATTTGGAATCTGTCATTTTTATACGATTGTTCACTTTGTTTTCTCATTATGGCACTCATACACTGCACAACATTTTGCGATATTTAAATGAAGCCCACCCAATTTTACAATGATAAAGGGAACAGAATCGCTGTGATCGCATTATGCAAAGTAGGTATGGAGCCAAATGCAAGTTTTGAAACTCTCCATACACTTGGTATTAGTCACATGTTTGGGTACCGGGCTATTAATAATTACTATGAGGCTTCATCTGTTTCTACAGAGAAAGATTTGGCCGTCCACGTAGTATTCGTACGAAAAAACTGGTCACAGCAGGGAAGACTGTGACTAGGGAAGATGAGGGAAACAATTTGAAGAAATCTTGTCCGAAAGCGAAAAACTTTGTGTAGAACCATGTCGCGTATTTCAAAATATGACTTAGGACTTGCAGTCTATAAGAGGCGTACGGGTCATTTCTTAACTGATAAATGAAAGATGAATAGGGTGGTCAAATCGAAACAACCAATGAAGCGGTAGGCAAACGGAGGTCACAGAAAAATTTGGTTTACGAATGAGAACTTTTTTAAATCGAGCAAAATTTTAACAATAAAAATGACCGTATTTATACTCAAAACCCAACGGAAGCTTCCTAACTGGCCGACAGAATGCAATGCGGGCATTATTCGACTTCAGTGATGGTTTGGTGGGGTGTTAGCTATGAAGGGGTGACTGAAACACATTTTTGCGAAAAGGTATCAAAACACTGGCACAAGTGTATCGAGATACCATTTTAATTAATTAAAATTAAGCCCATTAGTAACACCATGTTCCTAACCAAATATGGACCTTCGAGCAAAGCCCGGTGCTGGGTCATGTATTTCCGGGCCACGCAGTCTTGGCTGAAAGCGAACGTCTCGGAATTCGTCAGAGCTGAGGACTGGCCGTTATCTAGTCCCGATCGTCATCCGCTGGTTTATGATTTATGTTCAGTTTCAGAGAGTACGGCTTGCCCTAAACGTCATGATAACACGCCATGGTAACAATCCCTAGAACAATCCATACGATTGGCATTGAAAAATTTCTCCATGGAAAGAGTGCGGGCTCCTATTTCTATTTCTTCTGGCATGAACGTATGAAGATCGAAGGACTGTACTTGCTGTAAAGCTTCTGAAACGGTGCGCGCGTTAAGTAATTAAGTAAACCGTGACAGAATCCGCAAAAGTATTTTTATTGTAATGAGTAACAAGACTAGGTATACATATTCTTTCATATTCAGGTTTTCCAAACCTACTAAAAACATTTGGCCCTAAAAAATCCGATACCTTTGACCACTCTATTTCAATGGGTCATCAAGTAGACACAAAATGCGTCAGAATCGATGACTATGTTAATTTAGGTGCGAGGCAGAACTATAATTCCTCATCTAGTTAGGTAGGGGCATAACATATCTTCGACTGAAAAGATCGCAAAACACATCCGTTCCTTATTATTTTCTGAGACACGTTTGTTACTTTTCCCATTTCATAAGAATATGACCCACTGGCGCTTCGATTTATAAATCTTTAACGCTTCGACACATCTCGACCGCATGTCTCTTTATGATCAATATAAAATTCTTCGCTTTGTAGTCCTCTTTTACGCTCATACAATGGACAGACGTCTAACTTATAAATTTTAGTGCGAACAAAGGCGCCATATCGACAACGTCTCGGAATATTATATCGATACACGGACGTCTGGACAGCGATATTAAAATATATCCGCCGTGAGTTCGGAGTAAATCAAAATGGAAGATGTGCTAAATCATCCGCAGTTGTACGCTTGTTATATCGAAACAAAAACGCTTCTGATGCGTAACAAACTGTTAACTTACTATGATGTGGTGTGCGCTGTCTATTTTGTTTATTTTTTATCTACTTTATTTTATGAAACTACTACTTAATGTCATTGTTAAGTTCCTCAGTGTGGTGTGTGCGGGTCTAGCTTAGGCCAGGCTCAGTGCATGCATAATGCAGGTCATTCATATCAGTACAAGGCTATACACTACGAAACGTTACATGTGCTAAGGCAATAAGCACGCCTTCACGCTACGCCTCGTGGCGCTGTACTGGATTAACAAATACTGTGCAAGATATTTAGGTGACAGGTGACGCAGTCATAACAGCCATCACATCAGAAGACAAACGAGTAAGCGGAATTATTCGGTGAATACAGACATCAATGGATCAGTTGAATCAAAGGTTGTACAGACGGGTGGCCTTCCTTAATCCCGTGTTTAAAGTTACCACTACATAAATTAAAAAATACCTACATCAGAACATCAGCTCATTTGTTATGTGTTTAATTCAAAGTGTTACCATTTGTTTATTACATTAGCATACAGTGCAATTTGTTTTAATTTGACAATTGGCATTTCTAATTACTTTATTTTTATTATCGTAGTTATCATCATCATCATCGTCATCATCAGCCCTTTTCGGTCCACTGCTGGACGTGGGCCTCTTTCAATGAACGCCAAGACGACCGATCCCATGCTACTCGTATCCATCCGGTACCAGCCACTGCATCATTATACTCGTATCTACTTTCATTATTCAACAAGTTTTAATATGTGCCAATGTGGATTGAGCCTACCAGGCCGGGGTACCTTTCGCTCACATGACAATGCCGTGGAGGAGGAAAGGAATGCAATGGACCTGCATGACAATAATGTAGATGTTTATCGTCGGTTGTCATGAGAAGGATTTCTCGTTTGCCCTCATATGCAAAAAAAAAGCTATCATTGCCCTGAGAGCCTCTTTCCACCATATAACCCTAGTGACGGCAGAACTTCTGCGGTCACTGTGATGAATATTCCGGTTTAGTGGAGCTCCCAGACTGAGGGGCCACACAATGTTATGTAAAGGTATGTTAGTGATATAAAAAGAAACAAATGCAGGCGCATTTGTTCCTTTTTGAGCCAGCTAGATCGATTCCGACTGGTGGAAGGACTATACCAAATAAGACGTAATAAACGAAAATACCTATGGAAGCCCCTGGGGCAGGCCTGTGTCCAGTAGCTTACGTTGTCTGGCTTGCTGATAATGACGATTTAATGAAACAGGGCATTAATTACAAAATCACAATAGGTTCTCGCTCAGTCAGCAATACTCACTCCTTTTTCTTTTTTCGTTGACGCGGGGAAACGCATTTACGCGCCTTCACTGGCCTTGGGTGGGGTCCAGTGGTGTGTGGGGTTTCCCCTCTTCTTATAAGAAGGGTACAAAGAGCGGCTCCTCCTCCTGCTTTTTAATCCCCTCTTCTTATAAGGTACAAAGGGCACCCGCCTCGTTGGTGCAATTGGCTTCGCCCAATGTGTTTGGGTTTACCCCTTGTTACTGAGCCCCACTAGCACGACAAGGCTTGAACGGTGGTGGGGAGCAAAAGAGCAAAAGGAGTGATCCTAACTTAATGTTGCTCACCTTCAAGTAAGTTTCTTGTTGAGTTCAAATTTCGGTTTCACACGTTCCGGATAGATATAAGAAAATTATATCATAATGGGGCAAACGAAGAATCAGAGCCTTTTGATGACTATCGTCGGCCATTGACATTCGAATGATCGTTACGTAGATGCGTTGCCCTCCTATCATCCCCCCCCCCCGCCATGGGCCACCGGGTACTCACCAACCGCAACCAACTTCTTAATGTGAAAACTTTAAGTAATGTCTACCTAGTTGACACTATAATAGTTAACTGAGAAGCCGTTTCTTAGTAAAGTATAAATATTACCTTTTACTTTTGTTCACAGTGAAGTGTGTCAGTATTTCTGGAACAGCCTGTATATAACAAAAAATATTCCAAACAATTTCCCTCGAAATGTCAAATGTTTGCTTTCGAGAGGGATTTAAAAATGGAATACTTTTTTTGTGTACATTAAGCATCCCGGGATTAGTGTATGCAAAATCATTTGTACATCGCAAAGGCAGACTTAAAACCTGAGTTTGGACATTATAGTCTTTACGTAGACAGCGAGTAGGGTAGCGTTTTGTAACAACCAATTTCCACGACCAGAGTCGGACTCAGAATATTTGTGGCCGATTCGATGAGTGGATATCGAACGAGCTACAATGGATAGTATTTGATTGCTTCATTATGCGGATCGAAGGTTCATTGTATAACATTTTGCTGTTATATTTGTTTGTATCCTAATTTAATCATCGTGAAGATTGGACCACCGGGAAAAACAACTAACGGGTGCTTGTTACGTTTACGATTCTGATTAAGATAGGTCAGGTTTTATGTTTCGTTTTTATGTTAACATACATTTTTATTTACGAAACCTTAATATTTGATTGTATAATTTAGTTCAGTCAAATTATTTTTTTACTATTTACATACACGCTGTATAATAGTAATTTTAGGTAAAGCTTTCAATTTAATACATATGTTCTTTATAAAATCGAAATAAATGGTCACATAAAAATACAATATATTTATTGTTCGACAATCTATGAATATATAGTACCTAGTAGGTAGGTAATAATAATTTATAATATTTCCTACTTTATCGGTAGTCGAGCGTACGTATCCAATGTTTACCGGCTACGGTAAGAATGGGATGTTAGTAGCAGTGGATTGGTCACCTAGAGATTCCTTAAAGGAAGTATTTTGTTTATATCGGATCAGTAAAAGACTACCAGCATAAGATAAATTAAAGTAGTTAAATTATATTGATGTTTTATTATTTTCTGTAATTCATTAATCATTTGGAATTATTAAAATCTTAAACAGCTCTAGTAGTTCCATTTCTATACATAGGCATATAATTTTTGTTATATCTTTGTAAGGTAGTGCAATGCACGGTGCATGTCACTACATCCTCCTATGCAACGGAATTGGGCCGGCACGACCGGGGAGGTAAGTCTCGCTCACTTGATATCGCCGCTAAGTAACACTTACGGTGTCGCGTTTCATGCGGTTTGTGAGTAGCCGGTGGCCCATTGGGGGAGGGTGTGAAAAGAAGGGCAATGTATCGGCACAATTATTCTGGTGTCCATGAGCGTCGGTAGACGTTGAATGGCTCCGATTGTTCGATTACCCCCTATACTATAAAAGATATATAGTAATATTTGAATTAACTTAATATTAGGCTATATATACAAAATTAGATGAATCGAAATCGCAACAGCTGTACCATCGATATTTTATTCATATATTTTAGAGAGCAGCCTGTATCCAATATCTTTACAATGCACGACGGGCATTTGGAGTTATTTATTTGAGATGCGCAGAAATGTTTGAATCTAATGCCTTCACGAGCTTTCATTCATTTTGATCCGTTTCAATTTGCCTAACGTCTTATTTTCTACTCGGTGGTCCAGTTATGCTGAACGCTGCTACAGCTATTGTTGGCGGTTGATACGGTCATCCATACGGTGCGTTTTGATCGACATGTATGTGATTTAGTTTCTGTAATGTTAGGTTAGTGAATTTTCGATTCAAGTCCATTTTTGATACTTAGAATATCTTGTTATATTTTCGTAAATAATGTTGTAAAGATTATATATGCTGCTAACAGCGCCCCGCGGTTTCACACGCCTAGCATGATTAAATTTCATGTTCTAATGAACATAAACTTCACCCCCTGTTGCAACCAATATGGCAACCCCATATTGATTGCAACAGGGGTTTAATAATAAAAAATATATAAAATAAAAATAAAAAAGCGTTTTATTTCTTCCAGAAATGTAAGGTTACAAAAATATTAATTGGTTAATTGAAAGATAGTGGTTTTAGTTTATGAGTAAAGAAATGTAATTATTGTTATGCTGCGTGTTTAAATTCATCCTCCCATCTGTCTCCCTTTCTTTACACTTTACACAGGCTAATAAGAAATATAAAACACAAATAAGAAGAACCTCAGGCCTAGTGGAAAATAATTTGAAACGGGGCATGCTGAACAATTTAACTAACAAGAACACGAACTACTCACTAGACCAGCAGCAAAATAAGAACGATAGCATAATATAGCAACAACGACCTCTCATAACGTAAACCACTACCGGAACACCAAACTTATCTTCCAAGCTGTGTGTGCTATCAACTGGTCACCGTGGAAGATCATGACCAATACCTTCCAAACAACCCTCCGAAGAATAAAACAGGCCCCACAAGAAATCTGTACATTCTGACATATAATATTGAAACACTTTCATCATACGAACGTTTCATAGAGCTAAACGACGTTCTCAAGGAAATTGAATATGATATCATAGGATTAGTTGAAACAAGACGCATTGGAAATAAAATTTAAGAGCATGAAAATTTCATTTTCTGCTATATAGGCCACACACCTGGACGATATGGCATAGGTTTTATAATTAAATGCCACCTCAAAAACAATATAGAGGATTACCTCAGTCTTTCGGAAAAATTAGCCATATTAAACCAGAAATTCAAAAGTACCAGCATATCCATCATTCAAGTCTACCTTCCTATGGCACAAGCAAATGAAAAAGATATCGATAATTTTTATATGACAGTTAATAGAGCAATAGAACTAGCACACAAAGACTTCACATTGATGGGCGACCTAAATGCAAAAATTGGGATGCAAAAAAAAAAGGAAAAACATTTAATCATGAAACCAAACGAATATGGAGCTAGAAGCGAAAGATGACAAAGACTAATCGACTACGCCAGTGAGAACAAACTGTCAATTTTTAACAAATTTTTCAAAAAAACAAGAAACAAATGGACTCTGCGATAACCGGATGGTGCCTATAAAAGCGAAATCGGCTTTATGCCCTCAAATCGACCTGGTCGGTTCAAAAATATAGAAGTATTGAACATTAATTACCCTTTTGATCACAGAGCAGTAAGAGCTACAATATCATATGATACACATTTAAGAAAAGTCGCAGCAAATTTTACACCGCCACAAAGGTAGAAATATGTGTCGACAATAAGCCTCTCCAATATGTCCAAAAAATACATCTACCTAGGCAAAAAAATAAGCTTCGACAGATCAAGCAACTGCCAGGAGATCGAGCGCAGGACCCAGTTTACATGAAACAAATACTGGAGCCTTAAAGAAATATTTAGGAGCAACATGTGAGTCAGACTGAAGTAGGTCATGAATTCTTGTCTTATACCATGCCTGACCCATGCTAGTCAGATATGGAAGTTTAATAAAAATATCAAAAATAAAATCGTAATGGAGCGCTGTATGTTAAACGTAAAAATAATAAATAAAATAAGACATACAAAAATGTGCAACATCACAAGAGTAAATGACTTTTCACCCAAGCCCTTGCATTAAAATGGAAGTGGGCCGGACATATAGCCCGCCTTCGAGATCAGCGGTGGATGAAAAAAGTGACAGAATGAAGGGGGCCAGCGGGCAAAGGGGGTTGTAATACTAAAACCAAATAACAAGCAAGCCTTGGAAGAGGTAGTGCCATGCTGTATAGAAGGAGGTAGTGCCATGTATGGCCTATGACACTACATCCTCCTATGCAACTTGGGCCGGCACGACCGGCGAAGTACCTCGCTCACTTGATACCGGCGTAAAGTGACAGCGTCGCTATCGGTTGCAGTTGGTGAGTACCCGGTGGCCCATTGGGGGGGATGATAGGTGGGCAACGCATCTGCGTAACAATCATGCGATTGTCATTGGGTGTCGGTATTCATCAAAAGGCACCGATTACTCGTTTGCCCTCTTATGCTCTAAAAAAACAAACGCGCTTCTTGCAGTTTTTTAGAGATAACAGTACGAAACCTTTCGTGTGCGAATCCGGATCGCAGGTCTTCGGTTTTTATATTATAGTGTAAGGAGGCACACGAGCGGTTCGATCCATTTGGATATAACTATCACCATAACTATTATCATCCACATGTTTATAAAGAAAACATACAGTCCTCTTTCCCTTTTCCTCTCGAATAGGCCACTGGAAATTCATAGATCGCACAAGACGCGACAGCCTGTCTTTCACTTAGCGGCGGTATCAGGCGAGCGGCAGGTTCCTCCCCGTTCGTGCTGATCCCATTCCGCTGCAATGTAGCATGGCTCTACCTTCTACATGGCATTCCCTCTTAGAAAATAAAGTGCTGTAATGTCTTAGTATTTTGGTTAATTAAATTTGAAAAAAATCATGCTAATCTCTTTATATCTTAGAAAAAGATACAGCCCCCTGAGCTCAATTTAGTTTTGAAATAAAACCTCATTTTTTAGGGGGATTTAGGTGGGAAAGACGCGTACAGAAGAACAATGTTATAGTATTAACCGGTCGGCCGACTCAGTTGGTGGCAGCCAGTCCGCGTGTTACACCAGAGTTCGAGGGTTCGAATCCCTCCTAGGTATGGATTGTTATGTGTATTTTTATAATAAAATTCTTTAATTTATAAAAATATTAAATATATTTCCGTTGTCTAGTACCTCTAACTCAAATCCTTACGGTACTTACTACAAGGTTAGTCTAATGTGGTGTGATAAGTCCATATATATTATTATTATTGTTATAACGTTGTGACTTCAGGACTTTCTTGGAACCAGTGTAAATAAATTGCTAAACAAAAAAATAAATCATTAAAATTTTCATAATCATTCCAAGATATGTTTAAAATGCAAACTTCTACGTAGAAAACGTCATATATAAATTAACGTTCAGTATGATTAATTATCAAGTCCAACTTTATAATTTTTCAGATGTCTCATTAATTAGTCACACAGTGCAATCTATGAATATTTTTTTAACATTTCAATGTTTTAGAAATCGACGATATTGCGTGCGTATGTTCATTGAAACACTGGTTTGATAACTGTTTTGTGTAAGTATTTTGCGTTCATTAATGTCTATTATTGAGAATTGGTATTTATGAATGTTACAATAAAACTACTATTACAAATTTTATCGTGGTATATTAAGTTATTTGACAGGCCCGTCTTACTGTAAATATTAGTCCACCCGTGATCAATGTTGCCAGATGCCTTAATCTGAAACGTTCATCTGGACATTTGGACTTGTTAAATAATTAAATAAACCGCGACAAAGTTGCTGTATAGTCATTACCTAGATAAATTTTAGCTATGTATATTTACATCATATAATTATATATTTGACTAGCAAGTAATGGTTGTGGAGTGGGTCATGCTTAGAAAAAAAGGTACGAATATTGAATGAATCACTTTATTTTAATAATTTTAACTAAGAGGCAATCCTCTTAGTTGAAATTATGTAAAAAATGTAATTTCAATAAGTAAGTAATGAATATTGATAAATCTATCATGAAAAGTACATGACTATTTCACACGGTTATTTAGGCGAAAGAAACGGGCAAGTTATCAGTTATCATAAGCAATACTTTCGAGAGCTAAAATCATCAACGTCCAATATATAATACATTGAAATTCACAGTAAATGACAAACAGTAAATTCGATAATTTCTTTAGAGACTAGCCAAGTTTAGGGGCTAGTGAGCGGGGATATATGTACATTATCTATTACTATATTCACTTATTTCGATGAGGCCGTAGCCCGATCGTAAACAATGGAGAGAGAGGACTTAACATGCTCTCCAAGACACGGGTGTGTAACACTGCCAACATCCTCGCTTCGGAATGATATTACAAGTTGAGAAATCACAATCTAACTAGAGACCTCGTGATCTGTCGCTGAACATGTTTACTACTAAATCACGAAGTAATCAGGTCCACAGTAACCAACGCTACGTTCATAGACAACCACAAAAAATAAAATTTATGAAGATGTTTTGTTTATTATAGTGGAACAAAGAAGCAGTCGGCGCCTTTTGACAACCACCCATAAATAACTTTTTTATAGTATAGGGGGACAAACGAGAAATTGTAGCCTTTATACGACCAACGACGCCCATAAACATGAGCATGATGGGGCCATTTCAATGGTGTTGCGCTCATTTACCAGTGTATACTCCCTTTGGTTCTCATAAACAGTCCGGAGCGTGACATAGCTACAAACGCCGTTATTTATATATTATTCGATCACGTACTCACTACATAATCGGCTTGCATCTGCCTCTTATCTGGCTATTCCTCATCCGGCTACCGAGTGTTACGCCACTATATCACAGGAATGTTTCACTTATATTTATGAGTAGCTAATTATTAAAATATAATAATGTTTTTACAATAGCCGACACGATGCCACTGCTCCGGTGCACTTGATTGTCACTTTTCTGTTCAAATAACATAATACGCACTGGGAGAAAATTAGTGAATGTGAAAAACCTTCACACTTGGGTACACTATTTTACACATATGCCTTATAGCAGTCGGGTTAACATTACAAGATCTACTTTGCAACTTTTCAAGTAAGAACCAACTCCTGCAGATATCCCTGGAACCAAAGATTAACTTTACGAATGTAGATAATATCAGGCTGATTAATAACTATTCGAAACGAAGAACTTAAAAAAAGATATGCAAAAAAAAAAAAAAAAAAATTCTATCATCTTTTAGAAAGTATAACGCCAAATTTGAGTTTATTCAAACTGATAGAATATGTGTGAGAGGACCCAAAACTTTCTCTGCCGTAAACTTTCCCAACAATGGAAAGAAACGAAATTCGTGCGGTGACAGTTTTTCGTTTTAAAAGTGAAAACAGCAGCCCAGATTAAAGTCAAGCTGGACAGTGGTTTAGGTGATACTGCTCCTGCATTGAATACACTTCACGCCTTGGTAACTGATTTTAAACGTGGGAGACAGGAGTCTGTCGTCCAAATGGAGTCACGAATCTGGACATGATCAAAAGGAATCAAAAAATCGTTTTAAATGATCGGCGCTTAGAGTTTTGGCAGATAGCAGAGGTGGTAAGAGGAGATCCTCTAAATGCGTTTTTAATATTTTACACCAACATTTGCGAATTAATCGCATTGGGCGCGATGGGTGCCGCGTTTGCGCACTGTTAACCAAAAGCAATGTCGTGTGGACGATTCTTCTGAGTGTTTGGCGCTGTTTAATAGTGACACTAAAGAGTTTTGTTATGTGACAGTAGATGAAACATGGATACATACTCCTGAAATAAGAGAAAAATCTAAGCAGTGGCTTGAGAACGGAAAACCTGCGCCGAAGAAAGCAAAAACGATTTTGTTGGCCGGCAAAGTGATGGTGATTGGTGATGCTCGAGGGATTATTTTAGTGGACTATTTGCAAAGAGGAAAAAAAATAAGGGAGTATCAAGTTTACTGAAGACATCCGAAAGGAACAGCCTCATTAGCCAATAAGAAAGGCCCCTTGCGACTTTCACTTATTCCCGAATCTCAAGAAATGGTTATGTGGCCGAAGATTTTCGTCAAATGATGACGTCATTGTCGCCGTAGACGAGTATTTTGAGGAGTGTAACTGGTGTAACGGCATTGGAGAAGTGCTGGACTGTGCATCGAGGTAAAAAGAAACTACGTTGAAAAATAAAAATATTTTAAATAGAATATTACAACTTTTCTTTGCCTACTTTCCGTTCAGCATTTGCTTTTCCCACTCTCTCGAAAAGCGTTACTTCTCGCGGCTCACATCAGCCCTATTTGTTACCAATGTGATCGCAGTCCGACGATATCGTGTCGGATTATGTAAATACTCTCTAATGAACAGGTATCATTATTTATACAAAAATAATTAAATATTCGGTCATTGACACACTAGGCATAATTTATCTATTAAATGCCAAGCATTGGATGATTTGAAAAATTGGCACCGATTTTATTTACATATCTAATTAAAAGACACTCTAAAACAAATAGTTCAAAAATGCCTTCTACAGGTTTTTGGGAACTAGTTACGTCTATTAATATACACGTTTTTATATATTGCTGTTAAATTTTCTATTAAATATGTATTAGGTATAACTGTACACGTTATAGGCCGTATAGTATAACGAAATAGTTGTCTTCGTTAATAGAAAACTTATTTTTATGTATCGATTAGTTTTATATTCCCATTCTTAGGTAACACTCTCCCTCTACTCTATCTGAGCGTTTCGGCTATTAAAACATGTTTACGCTAATGTGTGTATTTATGTTAATGTATTTGTTAGATTACATATAAATTTTATAATAATCATTTAAGATAGGTATTTTTAATAATATGTAAAATATAAAATCGTTTAAGATAAAATATTTTAAAATTAAGGATTTTGTCATCGAAACGATTTGTTTGTACACAATTTATGCGCC
>JAFELO010010546.1:300874-337817 GCA_017140195.1 Eumaeus atala | reverse complement strand
AAGCCAGAGAGATAAATACCCGTTTAACCATAAAAACGATGCAATAAAACCATGAAGTGTCCCTCAAAACACTTTCACTAATTGAAAGTGAAACTATTTGTGCGCCAACGTTTTCTTAGAAAAGGGTGACATAGTGACACGTAACACTACCCCAGTTTTCCGGGCCCACATGTCAAGTTACTGTTGACATCCGTACAAACAGTCGTGTTTGGTTTAAAACCTTTTTTGGACTGCCACCGATTTTCGGACCCTTATTACTTCCCATTCAATATTTGATGTAATTTTATGTGTTTTAGTACGTTAGAAAGATAAATCATTATATCTATAGAGAGATAAAATCCAGAAAGACGTTTCAGCTAAATACTTATATAATTGATTCGATGTATTCTATGAATCTGAATTACTCGCACTTCTATCATGACATTTTACTTTTTTTTTACATGTACATTTTGTTATGGAATAGGGGGGCAAACGAGCCTTTTTACGACTACCGACGCCCATGAACATCCACATAATTACTATGCGGATGCGTTGTCCTCATTCCACCCCACAATGGGCCATCGGCTACTTACAAACGGCACGAAATACAACACTGAAGATGTCACTTATCGGCGGTATTGTGAGAGCGAGAGGTACCTCCCGTGTCAGCCCAATTCCGTCACGTAGTGTCAAGCACTAAGCATGGCACTATGTCCTACTATGCAGCATGGCACTACCTCTTTAAGATAATAACGATTTAAGATAATACTTATATTTAAGATAAGAATTTCTCGAGCTGGTCTGGTGATGGAATTGGAAGGTGGCTATTCAGACTTTAGTAAACATAAAAAAACACGTTTTTAATTACTTTTTTCAGTAGAACTTAGAGAGGAGGAAAAATCTGACTGTTGTGTTACTTGATACTCACCATCGAAGACTTGACTTGACACTCACCACCATAACGTCTCCTAATACTATCATGTTGAATGATCCATATGTGTCACCCGCGTAACTCCTGTCTTCGTCGTAGCGTGTCAGCATATAGCATATAGCTTTCTTAGATTTACGGACTATTCAACACAAAAATATTCTTTCAATTCGGTTTCCTGGTTTTAGTATAGACGTGAAAGTATGTATGCGTGTTTGTTACCCTTTCATGCAAATACTACTGAACACTAGAGCTGGATTACAATCTGGTATTACGTAAAAATTAACAATTCTCATAATGTTAGACTTTTCGCGAGTTCGTGATACACAGCGAATAATATAAGAATAGCTTACATGTTTTTAGGCAACATTGAAATATACCGCTACCTGAACCTCAACACGCGACCTCAAGGTCCATCGTCATTACCTAGCTAATAATAATAAAGCTTATTCACACACGCCAGTATTTTTTTGGTGTCACTTCAACACGGCATGCAATTTTGTATAAAAAACGGCAAAATCAATAATGGCCGTGCACGTGTTGTCGATGGATTATAGATTAAGGCTTCTCCCAAGATTTTCTCAGCGTTTCAAATGTTGCGTCAGGTACGAGGATCCTTGGAATAAGGAATACAAGGAGTAGCCTGGTGGATAGTATGGATTTAATATAACTGATATTGTTGTCGATCCCAGATCTAAACGAGTTGTATCCGTATGCCGTATTCTTATCTTTTATTGCATGGAATATTAGATTAAGATACGGTAAGAAGAGATTATACGAGACATATAATTTAAATAATAAAAGTGAAATAAAAAGCCTTACATTTCTTGAAAACTTCTAAAAAGTTTAACAAATGTGTGTTATTAAACTCAATTTGTTAGTGTTTAAATTATTATTCGTAACATGTTTTTATCTTACAGGTGAAGGTCTCCTCGGAGTGCATCAGTCAGTTTCTACTTCGAGCTATTTGCATCCTGTAACCAGGACCATACGTTAAAGTGTCAATGAATATTTAATTTAATCGACAAACAAGTAACAAATTTCTAATGAATACATATAGATGCATGTCGTCACAGATTCTTTGTGTTAAATAATCGCCGACCTCGAAAAACCATTATAACGTTATCAGGTAATAAAACATACAAGTTTATTTTGATATAAATAAATGTACTAAAAACAAAAAAAAAAAACAATATTAAAAATACGACTCTACATCCATTTTGTTCATGGCAGGGTTCCCGTCCTGCACAAAGCAATTCTATACAATTATAACGGCCAAAATTGTAACTGTCTCTTAACAAAATTTTGATTCTATATTCTTCTAAAGAAAATGATACAAAAGCAGGTAATTTTATAGCAAGACGCGGGTGTCTATAACTATCGAATAAAAAACAATTTATATCATCAAGATATAAAGCACAGATATGCAAGTAATAAATAGCTTTGCACATCATTTGGGAAAGAGACTATGTAATTTAGCTTTCCGCCAAAGTACTTAAAGATAATTTATTGTTTTTTAGTAAATATACATTTGTTGTAAAATGTGATCCTAGGAGTGACAATTATTTTGTTTAAGTAGTAATGTGATGAGCCGCCAACAAACTTAATTGGCATTATTTTTTATCATATTTGGTATAAAAAATTGCCCACAAATAAATGCAATCTCTGGTGTTATTTTTGTATAGATTCAACATTTAGTGTACCTCTACTTAGTAACGATTTTTTATAAATTACCAAACCTATAATTATCAAAGTGTTGGAGAAACGAAGAAAAGAAGAAGAAAAAAGCATTCTTAAAAATGTTAAAACCTAATTTAAATTATTTTAATTATTTAATAAATGTATCGAATTTATATCATCAAGATATAAAGCACATATATGCTCGTAATAAATAGATTTTGTGAAAAAGAGACTATGTAATTTAGCTTTCCGCCAAAGTAGTTATAGATAATTTATTGTTTTTAATAAATATACACTTTTTTAGTGGAGGGTAAGGAAGCTGATAGTGTTTATTACAAATTATTCCAATAATTAAATTACAATTACTCATAGAATGTTAGAAATTTAAAATAACATAAGCACCCACAAAAAAATATTCATTATTACTTTATATACCAAATATAAAGTTTATCAACTTAAATAAAATATAGTTGGCTTATAAATCTTTTAACGTTTCTATGTGTATTGTTTAATTTTATTTTAACAATGTTCTGTATAGTTTTGACAGGAAACAGTGGCATAATTTTGACGGAATAGAATAAAAGAGATTGTTTGTACATTCCTTTAAAAATCAATAAAGCGAAAATATTTTAGTCAATACTCAAACTTTTTGTATCACAAATTAATTTTATGCCTCTTCTTAGGACGTCTTCGCCAGCTTTAACAATGCTGTAAATTATCTTTATTATTTTCATTTGATGAGTTTTATATCCTATACGTTAATAACCTTATAAAAGCGACGTCTTGTATATCTTTTATATAACATTTAAACCTAATTATAGATCCTAACAAGGGCCCTAGTATATTATAATCATATTAATGTCAATTGGTGAAGTTAAGATTGTTTTTACATTTTTATGCTTTATTCTAGCCGCCGTTTTATCTTAAATCCAGTCAGACTTTTAATGCCTTAAAGACCTACGACAAATAAAACTACTCATGCATTAGCTTCGTTACATGACCAGTTCTATTTTAGTTAAGTGCTTAGAGAAATTATGGATAAGGGTTTAGCTTTAATAATAAGAGCACTGCAAAATGGCTTTTTTCTGTTTCCACCATAAAACTCTTATTTACTACTTACTCTCGTATTTACTACTTTCCAGCAAAAGATATTACCAGCGTGCTACATCTTCGACCGCATCGTCACTTTCCACCAGGTGAGATTGTCGTCAAACATATGTTCTGATTACAATTTAAAAAATGTCATGTATTTACATTAGTTGCAAGAGTGTAAAATCACCAAAAAATTCCGCAAAACTACAAACCCTTAAACACCAAGTATCATAATTCCTTCGATGAACCACAAAGCCAGAGATACAAAACAAAGAACACCGCCCCAAATGCCCCTCTACTTCTGAATGGTCCGCAGTCAATTTAATTAACTTCAATGAAAATAAAATATTGATATATTGTTCGATTAAAGTTAAAATTTAATTAAAGTTGTTACATTGTGTAAAAACTAATTTTACCTCATTTCAATGCTACTCTACATTGAAGCAATATTTAATGGGTATGTTTTATATTATTGAGTTCATATTATATATAATATAACTAATAAGCCTAAATCGTGTAAAAAACTGTCGATTTTATTAGAGTAAATGTGACGCTTAACTTCAAACTCCGATAGATACACTAAATTTGGAAATAAAATAAACTAAATAACAAAATCAAAAAAAATTATATACTTATAACGATTTAAACGTAATTGGAAAATGAAAAATAATATATGTGATAATTAACGTAAAAGACTGGCATATATGTTGAATAGGTGTCTGGAACATGTGAACATTCTGTTGTTTGCACTTTATTTTTTTTTTTGAATTTAAAACGACACATCGGAGCTTTTTTAGGACTATCGACGCCTATGAACATCCATATAATTACAATGCCGATGCGTTGCCCTTCCTAACCCCCTCCCTCCAACCGTCAAAAACCGTACGAAACGCGACACCGAAGAGGTCTCTTTACGGCGGTATTATGTGAGCGAGAGGTACCTCCCCGGTCATTCCGGCCCAATTCCGTTGCATAGGAGGATAGATACAGAGGAGTTAGTGTCATGAACTATGCGTGGCACTACCTCAAAATATTTATTTCTTCTTCTTCCAAAAATATTTTCCTTATGGACCTATTAGGTTCTATGAATTTAATATGAACTCCATGTAACCTTAGTGCGAAACACTAGAATAACCGTCCGGGCCTGCTATTAAATGGACCAGTTTTATGGTTTTATAGCAATGTAATTATTTGGAAATATTTTATTGTTACGTTTATTTATGTTTATGTTGAAATGCAAAATATTAATTGTAGCTCTCGACGGATTTTCTAGTGTTTAATATAAAGTTCATTTTGAATTTAATGTATGTGTTATTACCATATCTACATACCAACCAGAACCAAAGAGTTCCATAGGGAAGTTCTATGAAAACGAATACTCTGAGGTGTGTGATTCTGAGAGAAATCTAATCAATTTATATGAAAGTTTTTTTCGTTAAGTGTCTCTGTTTAGTGACGAGAAATACCTAATGTAAAAACAATAAACAAAAAACCCCTAATAATTAATAATTTATTATTTAAATCGGGTTTTCTTTCATTATTTTATCCTTTTTCACTTAAAGCGTCTTAAGTATTTTCAAAATTTATAATTTTGTTCCTTTTATATTATTATTAATACAATAAATGTTAGTACATAACATAAAATACAATAATGCAGTGATTCCTATGAGTTACCACCGTAACATCTACTTAAGGATCACTAATCAATCGCAAATCCATTATTGTAAACCTCATTCAAATCAGACTCGCAGTTTTGATTTTGTACAAACAAATGTTTACTGCAGCGCCCCCTGGTATCTACAAAGAATGTGCCGCAAACCCTTCACCAAAATCTATTAAAATCGGGCCAGTGGTTTTGGAGATAAATGGTTTGCAAACACACACAAACATCATCATATCCCAAACGCGTATAGCAGCCCCATACCGTCGAGAGTAAATATGTATGTGACATGCTTATGTAGACCTATGAGCTAAATAAAAATATACGTATCGAGCTAAAATTTGGTATACTGGCAACTTTAGGATGTAGGCCTCAGGCAAGCAATATTTATACCCAATAGGGTAAGTAATTAGGATTAAAACATCTATATTATATGATTACGTTAAAAGAAAATCCAATCTCTTCTTTAAAGAAGTTGGTGCAATAGAAAATTATATGGAGAAGATGTGCAGATGACTACTAATTTCAAGAAAATATTCAATAAAAAAAAAAACTTTTTTGTATCATAAGTGAGCAAATCGGAGCCTTCTGGGGACTACCGACACCAATGGACATTCGCATGATTGATCGGTGTAACAAACCATACGTCGCGTTCCTATCACACCCCCCACCCCTCACTATGCTTGACTTTGAATTAAAGGAAACGATACGCACACTACGGTGCGTACACAATGCTTACACTCGTGCAATATGTGTGAATGACAATGTCATATAATTTTTATCAAAGTACTTATATAAATGTTTTACTTCAGTACACCGTCCAACTGTATACGAAATTGTTTGGTTCCTTTTTATAATTAATATTGAATTTTTATCTCTGGTCGATCACTGCTTTGTGTAATTACGTGAAACCGCAGGGTGTAACTAGTCAGAAATATAAAATTGTATTAGAAAAGTACATGTAACTGGTATGTAGCTACTGCCCATCTTCATTATCATCGTCATCCTCATCATTAGCCGGATGACGTGTACTGCTGGACATACGCCTCCCTCGTGGAGCGCGCAGGTCACAGTCCCGAGCCATTTGCATCCAGCGGCTCCCCGCCACCTCAACCAACTCGTCAATCCACCGGGTAGGAGGTGGTCCAACACTCCGTCTTCCGGTGCGAAGCCCGGGGCCGCCACTCGAGGACCTTTCTTCTGCCCTTAGTAATTTTATATTTTAAAATCATACTACATCGTCTTGTGACAGTTTATAAATTACATATTTCTTGCCAAATTTGAAACATAACGTACCTATCCATAATCTCCGAGTAAAACGTCTGTGACATACGGACAGACAGATGGAACGCACATGACGAAACAATAACGGTTCTGTTTTTTGCCACTTGCCAACGGAATCCTAAAACTTGATCTTACAATGTAACACATAAATACAATCATCGGAACGTATAGAACTAGACTAGTAAGTAACGTTCCATTCTTAATAAGGTAAGCTTCGTTAATTTATGAAGGAGCATTTTTGTCTAGCAAAAAATGATAAAGAATAGCGTAAGGCGTGGTGTAGGAACAATTAACGATAGTGGGGGAAAATTAATGATACTGTTACGGTAATTACGGGAAATATCATAAACATCTTACAGTTCAAGGATGCTGTTTACGGTCTGTTTGTGATGCCGCGGATTGATGTTTCCTGTTGCCGCTTTTTGCACATTGTAGGTCAAAATGGATGCTATAAATATGTTTTGTTAAGCATTTTGGCAGAGGTAGTGCCATGCTATATAGGAGGAGGTAGTGCCACGCTTAGTGCATGACACTACATCCTCCTATATAATGGAATTGGGCCGGCACGACCGGATAGGTACCTCTCGCTCACATAATAACGCCGTAAAGTGACATCTTGTCTCGTTTCGTGCGGTTTGTGAGTAGCCGTTGGCCCATTGAGGGGAGGAAGGAGGGCGACGCATCGTAATAGTAATTATGTAGATATCCGTTCATAGGCGTTGTCTGTCGAAAAATGGCTCAGATTTCCCGTTTCTCCCCCTATTCTATAAAAGAAAATGGAGTCATATAATAACGCTGATTATTGTCATATAATACGAGATTGCGCAGCTAAGCTAAAGGTATGAATGAAGCTAAGCTAAAGGTATGAATTGACATTATATGCCACAGAATGGAGAGAATTCGGCAAGGCAGGAGGCATGTACCCAACCCGGGGTAACATGCTTAGTAAAAGTAGCAAGGAAAATAGTAAAAAAGTATTATAATAAGTATAAGATGGCGGGGAGCCGCTGCATAAAAGTGGCTCGCGACCTGCGGCGCTCTGTGGGGGAGGCTTATGACCAGCAGTGAACGTCGTCCGGCTGGTGAGGATGATGATGATAAAGTGTAGCAAAGGGCAAAAAAGGTTCTTTATTTTTATAGTGCCATCAGATCTTAAGGGCACCTCAATGGCTAGTCCGCCCCCTAAGTGACCAACTCTGCCTCCACCCATTGTCATGCAGTGGGGTTACCCCGCACTACAAGACAACCCCACCGACTTTGGGACAGTAAAGTGGAGTGAGGTTCCCATCCTCGTCCCATGCCCCGTGCGCAAAAGTGCCACCTCCTTCTCATAAGAGGGGTACCAAGAGCGATTCCTCCTCCTTATTTTTAAGCCCCCTCTTTTATAAGCGGGGTGCAAAGATCCCCCTCGGTTCAATTGGCTCCGCCTAGGTTTACCCCAGGTTACTAAGCCCCACCGCCACGACAAGGCATGAACCATGGTGGGGACACCTCGCTTGCCAAGCCCTGTGTGCCACAAGGGCCTGTATTATGGGTATTAGACAACGGAAATATATTTAAGATTTTTATTACAGAAATACATGTCATTACATCGATAAATATCTATGACCTAGGCGGGATTCAAATACACAACCTGTGGCGTAACAAAACCATTAACCGCCCCGTTACCAACTGAGCCAGCCAGTCGTCATATACATATTACTCATGAACGATAGGTGACTACCAATATCTATAGGAACCGCAAAATCCGGTGCGTTGTTTCCAATACTACAATTACAAAATTTTCTTTGCTTATACTTTTGTACAAATCGCTAGTAACACTAATAAATTGGGTTCAGAACCCAGCCTATTTCGAGCCCAGACCTAGTCTCGTCCCCCGACGAGCACTCCTAGCAATTAGATGAAGCTGCATTGGGATTCCTCTTCGCTTCCACAGTATTACTTCAGGTCCGAAAAAAACTCTCAAAACATGGACTGTAAATGAGTATACATCACTTTACGCCTGAGCGTGTGATTGAAGCGTATTTTCCGGAACAGCTAGATTTGCCTACAATGAATCAAGGGCACAAGTTAAAAAGCTGCTTTGTTTTACTCATAATTGATCGGATCATTTCTAGACAGTATAACATTTTTCCAGTCGGTCTCAATTGGAGTATAACATCAGATCCAGACCTGCAACTCGCCAAGTAAGCACATTAAGAAATAACAGACCTGGACAGACATTGTTAGATAAAATGGGAATTCGCAAACGTTTACAATGTTCGCTTATTGTCTCACCAGAGGTCATTGACATGAAGTGGCAAAAACTTTTGGAAAACGTCAAAGAGAACGAGTGATGTCAGTTCACGTGTCGCGACGTCAGCGCGGCGCGGGTGCATCTCCGAATAACAATAATCGTGAATGAATTGTAATGGCGGGGGCTTTAATTGATTCGGCGACCTGCCGAACCTGTCCGAGTACTCCCAAGTGATGGCCCATATCGATAGTCTTAACATCAAACCTTGTTACCGTTATTTTGAAAAATACATGTAGCAAATTCATAACTATAATTGGCAATGACAATATTCTACTCCCACCCAGTCATGATTGCTCAACAAGCTCTTCCAGCCCACACAATAATGCAAGGTCAATTCTAGCTGACCCCTCGAGAGGGGAGGGGGGGCACAGCCCCTACGCCCAAAGTAATAATAGTTACTTTAGGTAACCTTAAGTAACTATCGGGATGCATCCTTCCCATCTGCGGGAAAGTAGTGGGGGGGGGGGTATGTCCCGCTATCCAACACAATCCCAACTAGACCGTCGCCCAATTTGTCGTATAGTAACGGATGAGACCGCACTGGACACGTCCGTCAGCACAGGGCAGTCAAGAAAAAACAACATTAAAAATTTCACCTACGTCAAATACCTTGTTCCACTAACCTAATTAGTTCTGAAAGATTTATAATAAATGTAGTAGACTAATGAAACTGCTATGTTTTCAGTAAATATGTGCATCGATATAAAATAAATCGCGTTGCAAGTTGTTCATTTAAATAACGATTTCATATCTTAATGTAGAGCAAAGGAAAACTCTTTGATGTCTTTATTTACATGGTAGTTGTTTTGTCACAATTTGTAACTAACTGATTAGTTCGTAACTATATAATTTATTAGACCGTACGTAAATTCATGTGGTAAAATCAGCCTAACGAAAAATATGGTTTCAAATTTATGTATATATATATATATGTCCAATTTCTGTATGACATATAAGTAGTTAGACGTGCATTAACTGGCAACCGCTTATAACAAATCAGTGCGCTAACGGCCGTCTAGCGTTTTATTCGTATCCGCATATCTCTCAGGGGTGACGAGGATGGAATAAAAACATATTTTTAATTGCTATCATCAAACGAAAATGGTTGTTACAGTATATTATTCATATATAAAAATATTTAATGTTAGGAACATTACGGTGAACGATTAAGTTACGTTCTTTGTCTTCGAAAAATTGTAATGTGTAGCAATAGGAACTACAAATATTTTTATGATCTCTTGTGTAGCGGACTCTCCTAGTAAAATGATTTGGTAAGAGGAGATAATATAATTAACCGAGTCCAAAATATGTGAGAAATTTAAGTACTGAATTTAATTTTAACGAGTAAGACTAGCTCTTACTCGTTACTTACCAGGCTGATGCAGAGAAGGTACCTATTTTTTATTCTATTCGTTTCTACGTTAAGGTCTTTTACCAATTCTTAGCATATTATGCATCATTACTATATTGTAAGTAAATTGTTTCTACTTACTGAATAAATTCCTTGCTGAGAAGTGGAAGGATTGATGGATAGAACAAGTTCATATTACGGAATTATAACAACCGAGCGATCTGTCCTGGCTTCGTTTGTGACTAAATATATAACACATACACTGAAACCATCCTCGGGAATTGCTCTCTGTATGAGTGAAAACCGAATGAAAATCCATTTGTTAAGTTTTGAGGAAATTTATCAGGACGCGCGGTTTTGTTTTATGATACGTATAATAGGAACTATTAAAAATAACAACACTAGCGCATTGTGATAATACCTCCACGAATACAAGGGTCACGACAAACTGTGACATCTTTATTTATTAAAAAACGGTAAATTAAAAATATCCTTATATTAATTAATCTTTTCATCAACTCAGATTTTATTGATCTAGGAAGACATTTCGGTTTAGTTCGTAATTAACAGTAATTCAATTAAATTCCCTAATCAAAATCCTAATTCAAAAAAATAATAATTTCCCTTAGTTTTAGTCGCACGGTAAATATGATGAGCGTAATAAAAATAGTTGACAGGAGATAAAATATTTTTACGATCTATGTATTCACCAGGTTAACTATGTTTTTCTACACTACAATACTGGTACTAGCGCGCGCCCTGAATTTGCATGGTAAATATTTCAATGTATCTTTTTATTCTATACATTCCTTGTATGTATTTTCCAGACAAGCAATTGGGCCAATTTTGTGAAAGCCGAAGCCCATTCAGGCACAGTTCCTACTTATGCGGATGGGGAGAATGAGAGGTAAAAGCGTACTTACACGCTAACTGGAAAATTTCCTAAAAGTGGTACTCCCTCATCTTATTCGCTTCCGTATAAGGTTACTAGCGATCCGTCCCGGATCCGCCCCGTTATATACTTACATGTGTTGATGTGTTACGTCAGGATGGCATATGGAGGGCTGCACCATGCATGTGACCATCATAAATAATGGACTGTAGGTGACAAATATTATGATGGCAAGCTATAACACATCACAGAGCTACACACCTGAGGTGTCCTCATCTCATGGTGCCTTTGGGACCATCCCGGATATTGTAAGTGTATAACGCAGGCATCGGCTATCACAGATGTCATCGCAAGACAGACTAAGTAAATATTTTAATAGATACACAACACACCCATGAATAATACGGTTTGGACTGACGTTAAAAAATATACACTAAAACCCTTGTACAACATCCACTTTGAGGTTTACCTAGCGCTCACATTCTTACGTCACTACTTCCATTTCATATCTCAATATTTAAGAGCGGACAAAGTACGTATAGAACCATTGAAACAATTGATACGATTCTTTACAAATGTCGTTGAGAATTCTGTAATATACTAGCATACCCTTGTGGTTTCTCCCGCGTACTCCACCTCCTCAGGGCAACATAACCTTAAGTAGTTACTTTCGTAAAATTCGTTCTTAATGGACGTCTGTACCCTAAAACGTACCAATCTGCCAAATTTCAAGCTTGTAAGTATTATAGTTTCTGGGATTTCGCGACTAATCAGTGCTTTCGCTTTTATATTTACAGATTTACACTGTGCAAAGTTGCAGATTTACAAAGGAAAAGTAGCTTACAATTTTATTTAATCGCTCGATGCTGGTGGACACGTTTTTTCTAACATATTTTATCAAACGCGTTGCCTCTTTGGGTATCGTTGTCACAGCACTAAATGATCTTGCTACACATTCATTCAGTGTAGCGCGAGGTTAGTTTTTAAAGTTTTTATTAGTAATTTCATTTCGTACCCGCAGTTGTAAAAACTACATATTCAATTTTACCTCTAAAGGGCTATCTGGTCATATGAATTGTTCCACGAACTCTATATCAATCATCGTTATTTTGATGGAATGGAAGCGCATGGACGGAATGAACGCTCGAGCCAGTAAGAAAGACCGTCTTCCAATAATTTTATGAAATTTCTTTCTGCGTGCAGGCTACTATTGCACGGAAGATCGACAGTCTACTGTACCTAGAGCTTTCAGTACCTGGTTGTGATCCTCTCGTTGAGTCTCCTCCTCCCACTGACTCACGATATCTTGAAGGTTACAAAATATCTTTCACCATCGCACGCAAGAGTTGCTCGGGGGCTCCCTACGTCAGAAGCGGGGACGCATGAACCCCGCAGTCCGTACTTTTCACGATTCAAAGGTGAAAAGTGACCAGACGGGGGGAGATCTGTACCTTTTTGACCCCAATTCTCAAATATAGTCTCGTTACCCGACGAGCACTCATAGCAAACCAATGCAGCTGTGTTGTGCTTCTCTTTGCTTCTACAGTTGCAAGTTCAGAAAAATTCAAAAAGTTCATTGTGATCAATAAAACTATGAGTCTCTCTTTTTAATGAAAAAAAAAAAAAAAACAGTTATAATATATTTACGTTTACCAAATATTCGTTTCATAATTTCACTTTTGAGAGTTTCCGGTAGCCGATTGGATTAGGCGTCCACATAGCATTACGCTAAAGTTTATGGGACAAGATAGTCACCAAAAGGCGCCGTGCACCATCTTTTGACGAAGACTAGACGGTTCTAGTAAAATCTAGTACTAATTATCTATAAAGTCTAAGAGTCCTCATAGATAGTGACGAAGCAAGTCCCCGCTAACGAAGTTAACTCCCATTGACCTTCAATTACAAGTAATGCGAAAGACAATTGTCCGTATTTATACTAGCAGGCAGCCTTGACACCCGATCGGAAGTGAGCGCAATTGAAGATGGCATCAAGACGATTGCATCATCGAAGCAAGTCATCGGCCGGATGTTGTTAACAAAGTCTTGATTAGCCGAGACGATGTTAAACGGCAGTCCGCCGGGTTCAAACAATTAACTGTATAGAAGTGTCCGACTCTAATGAATGATGCAGACTTGCTCCATTTCATTATACAAACACCGTGACAAGACCCCGTACAAATTGAGATTAATTTTACTCTAGGTATTACAATAGAAAGTAGAACATCGTAAGTGCATTTGGTCACATTTGACTATGATCTTTAATGTGTTGTGGAAGGATGTATTTTTGTGTTTGCACAATTAAGATGTGAAATAATAAGCTCGTCCGTAAGATCCTGTCACTGCAAAATGAAACTATTTAACTTGAGAATTTCAATGTCCAGTAGCTATTTATATCAACGGACACCGTGAGTGATCTTATTCGAGTACGTCGCCTATTATAGGAAAGGAAATAAATTCTTTTGTTGCATTTCAGAATAAAACACTCTGCCATTATATCTAGTGTGCTGAAGGTCCGATGGTTTTAAGAGTGCCGATGCGCATTCAATGGACCTTTTTCAATACAATATCGTTTGGTATATGTGGTTGGAATATAATAGTGGGCTTACATAGTTTATATTATAGAGTAGAAAAAAATACTACGCTGGCTCAACGACTCAAACAGAATCTTTCCCTCTAACAAACGAGGGCGCCACTGGTCCTTATTTTAATCCATATCTAGGCATTAAAGTGAACTTACAATATCACAGAGACAGCAGCTGCTGATGATGTCCCATTTCGTGCCATATGTGAGTTTCCGGTGGCACGTTGGAAGACAGGAGGGGAAGAAGGCAGAGCGTCTGCATTGAAATTTTGCGGATGTCTATGAGCGTTGGTAGCCATCAAAAGCTCAGGCCGCTGTACATAAGTATATAAAAAATATTACACTAAGAGAAATTATTATTAATATAATTATTAGATAAAGTTACAAATTGTGGATTGTCTTTTCAGTAAAAGTTAGTGCCATGCTATGTTGTAGCCGAATTAGGTCGGCACAACCAGGCCTCTCATTTAAATGACACCGCCGTAATGCCCCAGCTTGGCTGTCGCGTTTGTTGCGGTTTATGAGTAGCCGGTGGCCTATTGAAGGGGATGATAAAAGGTGGGCAAGGTATTTGGATAGCAATGATATAGTTTTTATGGGTGTCACTAGTCATCAAGTGACGTCGACTTCTCGTTTGTCCCCTTATAATATAAAAACAGAGTTTAGCCATGCGGAGTCTTTATAGCTTACAAAACACGACAGGGTAGCTACTTCACGGTGGCATTACGAGATACTTCTTCGAGCGACTTCAATGGAGAAGCAATGAATGAAATCAAAAAAAAAAACGAATGAAACTACAAGAAGAACGATAAGTATTTTTCTTATCAAGTACCAGAAGCGAGTTGTAAATTGAGCAGCGAACAAGAGCCATGCTCCATGTCATATAACTGTGCTCCAATTGTGTGGTTTATTTACTGATCTTTATATAAATGGATACATAATATACATGAAAAAAATCCAAAAATGGGACTGGTCAGCACTTCGGTATTCTGACGAAATAAGTAATTTAACGCTATCGTCGGTCGATGTGTATGCCATAGATATCAAATTTTTTTATACGGAAATGTTGTCCTCGTTTCAACCTTCCCTCTCGGGAGATAGGCCACTGGAATGTCACAAACAGTAATACATGCGAGAGCACAACTATTACTTTGCACATCACATTCACATGTGCTATAAGCTATATTTTATATTACTTGCTACGCACGATTCTCTTCCCATCTCATTCGGGAACTGGTGTGAAGATATGACGATGCTGTCCCGTTGAAGATGAACCAAGGGCCTTCAAAAGCGAATTACAGTATAAGCTATCCATTTATATACACATCAGTGGGTTTATTATTTGATCGCACACTTTGATAACACTCACCACGTTCAAGTTGGTGTTTCGTTGACATTGATCGTGATTATAAAACGTCTATCGGAAATCGCCTACGCAGCTCAAATATTGACTTAAGATATACGTTACCTAGTATCGCGTTACTTAGAATTCCATAATAATAGTGAACCTTCATAAAAACATTAATATATCTCACTGAAATACCTGTCACTGATTAATTACGAAATCTCGCAAATTATAACACTCACAAACTTGGAAGTAGGGTTGGCAGGTAGGTAACTATGGGTGCAGACATTCGCTAGGAACATTTTTTACGAAAGTGCACAACCATAGTGTGCATTTTTGCGATCGGCGTACGCGGGTGATTAATCGACGTTGGTTAAAAACATTTAAATTACATGTAATATTTGGAGAGGGGGGAGGGAATATGATGTGTGTTACGTTAATTTATATAAAACTTTAGCGAGACGTAGTGCCATGGTGGAGTGCAGCGGAATTCTCACTCATATGACACCCCGGCGTAAAGTGACATCCTCATAGCCGGGGAGGAAAGAAGGGCAAAGCATCGGCATAATTATAGGGATATTCATGGGCGTCGGTAGTCGTAGAAAAACTTCGATTACTCGTTTGCCACCTACACTATAAAAAACTGGGCTTTTATATTTCGCCCNNNNCCCCCCCCCCCTTGAGTCACCGGCTACTCACAAACCGCACGAAACGCGACATTGAAGCTGTTACTTTAGGGCAGTATTATGTGATCGAGAGGTACCTCACCGTTCGTCCCGACCCAATTCCTTTGCATAGGAGGATGTAGTGTCATGCAGCATGCATAGTACCTTTGCAGCATGGCACTACCTCCTCCAATTCAGCATGGCACTACCTCTTCCTATAACCGTACTGTAAGGACTCGTGTTACGTGTACTAGGCAACGGAAACATATTTAAGGTTTTTATTTGATAAATATAGATAATACATGACCTAGACGGGATTGGAACCCGCGACCTCTGGCGTAACACGCGGTCTAGCCGGCACAAACTGAGCCAACCTGCAGATAACGTAACGTTATTCGAAGTTCCTATTTCGCATAGAAGGAAAGAAGGACGGTCACATCCAAATAGTTTTTATGATCTATTCATGTCATAAAAGGAAGCCTCCAAAAGCTGTCCGTCCGTACTTGATATATTTTCTCGAAGTGTACTAACCTAATTATTATACTTTTCTCGCCAATGGATAGAACGATGCCCGAGGAAGGCTTTTTTAAGACAGCAAATAATGGTGTTCGTGTTATACGCGGACGAAGCCGGAGCGGATCGCTAGTCCAAATACGACACATTATTCTTAACTCATACAACATTACAATCATGATGATGGCGCATAGTCATGAGACAGGCACCAACTATGAAAAAATATTAATATATTATTATGATGGTTTCTATAGGGCCAATGGGAGCAGTTATAATACCGAGGTCGTATTTTAGTTCGTATCGTCCATTTTTTAATGCTTTTCTTTATTTTATAGTATCCCCGATAAATCAGCAATCCCCGAGTCCGTTATTAAACATTTATACGCCAGAAATCATTGATTGTTGCCAATGGCTGCGCGATTGTATGTCTGGTTAAGTAAAATATATCTCATGACTTACACTCAATATATCTGTAATTTAAACCCTCAATTGTGAGTCTCATTTGAAATTGTAAATTTAAGATCACTCATTCATTGCGCATCCTTTTGGACGCGAGGGTGATGGCCTTGTTAAGGGAAGGCACGACATTTTGATTTTCCTTGTATGTATTTCAACTGCTGCAGTTGGTTGTCACGTGGTACTCTCAGGTGGATACGCTCAGGTAGGTGCGAGTTCGATTCGCCACCATGGCTCAAGCCTTGTTGTGGCGCTGTAGCCTGGGATGAACAAAGGCGAAGCTACTAGCACCGAGGGGGGGATTTTTGCACCCCTCTAATAAGAAGAAAGGGCTAAAGATCAGGAAGCTCTCGGGACCCCTGTTATATAAAGAGGGAACTAAAGAAAGAGGGGACCTAAGAGCAACAGGAGGAGGCGCTTATTCGCACGGTGCAAGGTTCGAGGATGGGAACCTCACCCTATTGCATTGTCCCGAAGGCGGTGGGGTTGTTCTGCAGTGTGGAGCTACCGCATCTGTGAAGGTGGAGTCGGTCCCTTAGGGGCTGACTAGCCGTCGAGGTGTATATAATGTGCCGCGAGCCCCACACACCACCACCCACCCAGGGCAAGAGAAGGCGCGTAAATGTGTTTCTGCGCGTAAAAAAAGTGCAACTTCGATTCCCTCTAAGAATAGGAAGAATTCATTATAGAATAGGGTCCAAGTGGAGATTTATTATAATGTTTAAGTCAAAATCTTTATTACCTGGTATGGAGCATCTAGCGAAACATGGAAAAGTAAACTTTCACTCATTACATGATTTCGGTTTGATAAGTTTGGCTGAGATTCTCCATGTAGCAGTCGACCTGGGAGAGCTGATCATCTTGAAGCTCATTGAAACAGTACGAAGCTAATGGAGTGGATAGAGAATCTGATGATGACAGTCTTTGTTCACGGTTTTCTTGATCATCTGCATGTCATTCAATGTCAACAGTGTCAGTATCTAGCTTTTCTATATGCATGTACTATTAAACATTAGTTTCAGTCTTCGCTAGTTCGATGAACTGTAGGGGCGGGTGTAATAACGACGCCAACCGATCGTAGGTCCTTACGTAAAAGAACCCATTATATTGATGAAAAAAATTCAACTGCATACATTAAAATAACTGACCAGACTGACAGACAGAATGAGTAAATCCGAGAAATGTGATAACAGGATAAACAACGGGACTTATTTGAGTGACAATCCCCTACTAACTTTACTAACCCAGATATTGCCTTTTACTAATTATAAGTGGAGGTACTTTATCCGAGTGACAATCCTTTGGGAAGACCTACCCATTCCCTTTTACTAATTATGAGAGGAGCCGCCAGCCAAATTATTACGTTTTGTCGGCTAACCTTCCTCTCCCGTGGCTTTTATTGATAAAACATAAAGTTTTACAACTTGTGTTCTGGAACATTATTAAAAAAACAATGATACTCAGCTGACAGGAACACTAACTTATTACAGTATGCGCCCGAGATTCGAACTATTAATAAGAAACCAATAAGTCATTCAAAAGACGAAACATTTGGAGGACAAGTTGGCACGAGGCAGGCTTTTGTAATGATTGAAGTGCGCGTCATACAAAACCAATAACGATTTATGTACTGACTTACATTCATGTAACAAGAGGCATTATTGGTTTAAAGTAGGAAAAAGTGAAAACAAAGATAGAACGATTCTATGGTAAAAAGGGTTCCGTGGATATTGAAATAAAATATAATTAATATTGGAAGAAAAATGTTTTTGATTATGAAGACGATATCGGTATGTTGTGATTTTGTGATTAACAACAATTTGTTTCAAGCTAGAAATAAACGAGAAAAAGATAAAGGTTGGAAACACACTGGGATTTCAACTAAATAAGAAATAAATATTTACTACCTATACTTAGAAATATAACCCGTAAATAATATACTTAAAAATGTAATAACATAAAATTATTTTAAATGAGTCCCTAAATTGAATTCTCAACAGGTATTCTCCTATTCTATTATTACGAGTCATGTTGTGAAAAAAACGTGTAAATATGAAATAAATGGTTCCCATGTGGCCATGTGACAATAGTCGGGTGAAATAAAGGGACGGATTACACGGAAATTTCGAGGCGTGAAACCGATAACAAATGCGGCGCCTCACTTGATAACAATTTGCACCTACAACGTGTATTGTGTTCCATGTGCAATGTGCACGTCAGGCGGGGGGTGTGTAGCACGCGTATTTTTTCCCTTTCAATTGTTAATTCATAGTAAAATTCAGTAATAAATGTATGTATGAACGCCAAGGCGACCGAGCGGGAGTGCTAATCACATCCGTCCTGTACCGTGCACGGAGACCGTCTTCCCACCTGGTAAACGGTCGAACAACACTTCATTTTCTAAACGCGGCCTCTACTCCAGAACCTTACTGGCATCTGTTCTTCTGAGTCTGTGACCAGCCCATTCCCACTTCAGCGAGCCTATTCGTCGAGTGATATCCGACTTACTTTACTTTACGATCCAATTGTATCGAGCTGTGCAACAAGGGGATGTTATTTCCCCGAAACTGTTCAGTAATGCTTTGGAGGACGTGGTTAAGACTTAAAACTGGGCAGAATGCGGCATAAATATCAACGGCGAGTACCTCTCACATCTTCGTTTCGCCGACAATATCGTTCTGTTGGCCTAATCGTTGGAAAGCTTGCAGGAAATTTTGCACAGCTTAAATAAATCCTCCCGACGTATTGACAAAGACAAAGGTCATGTTTAACGAACACGTTCTCCCTAGGCCGGTCAACGTCGATGGTGCTATTACCGAAGCCGTAAACGAATACGTCTACTTCGGATAACTATTACAATTAGGTAGATATAACTTCGAGAGGAAGCCAATAGAAGGATTCATTTGGGTTAGGCAGCATTCCGGAAGCTTCGTCACAATCTCACGTTGCCTACACCGCAGAGCTTGAATACGAAAGTCTTCACCAACGAATGCGTTCTCCCCGTGATGACACACCGGGCCGAAACATGGCCTCTTACTTTAGGACTGGTCCGCAAGTTTGCTGTAGCTCAACGGGCCATTGAACGTACAATGTTGGGTGTTTCTCTGCCACAAGCGGCTTCCCGGTGCCCGCGACCTTGGCCAGGTCGTCAGTCAACCAAGCTGAAGAATGAACGGAGTTGCCACTCGAGAACCTTCCATCCCTAACTGTTGTTGATTCTGCGAACAAAGAGGTCCACATTGCCCATTTCAGCTTGTAGACTTTGCAGATGATGATTACTGGTGATAATAGGTTTACGATTAAACTGCTTTTTCGGATTTTATCGCGGCTTACTTAGTTATTTATTAAGACGTACTGCCATTGCTGCGTTGCAAATTGACCATGCATGACTGGGAAAGTATCACTCGCTTGATAGATACCGCAGCAAATGGAAGTTATGCTGACGCGTTTCGTGCAGATTTTGAGTATCCAGTGGACTATTATAGATAAACAGGTAAGCATAGCAATTGCGCACATTTTTGAGAACGTCTGTAGTCACCTAAGGGACAGCTGTGATTTCTCGTTTGCTCCCTTATACAATAAGAAAAGTAGATCAAAGTAACAAACTAGGAAAATATCAGGCTACGAACATTTCTCTATATCATTGTATTGTATTTTATAAGAGATAGTGCCATGCTGCGTTGCTGCCGAATTAAGCCTGCACTACCGAGGAGGTCCCCTCGCTCATATAGAGGTTCAGACAAGCAGAGAGAGACCACACGAAAGTGACAGCATAGATGACGCGTTTAGTGTGTTTGTGAATAGACGGTGGCCCATTGTAGGCGAAGGAGGAAAGTACAGTATGCCAATACTGCGGATGCGTTGTAGCTAAAAGGCTACAATTGCTCGTTCGTGTCCTATTAAAACAATTGTATAGACAAGGGCTCATATTACACGCGATGATGACAAACAAAGTTTATGAGAAAAATAATAAAAAATATAAACAAAAGCACTCCGTACGCATCTTTCCTTCTAATTAGATGTTGACCAGAAGTTATGAAATTAATAAAAAAACAATAACAGAATGGAGCGCAATCACGCACACGTTTGACTGCTGAGGCGAGGGCTGCCCGATCGTTTAAAACATACAAAATATGTACAGTGCAGTATTCCGTTTTTATCGCAGCTCATTTTAAGATCTGTTACCCTTTTTTTGGTGAACAAAGGGAATGCATTTACGCATCATACCTGGGAGCCCAGGTAGACCCCCAGACCTATGTTGGACTCGGCCATTGGGTAGCAATACCAACTAAACTCCTACGGGAGCCTTCAGCCGCTATTAGTGGAGCATCCCGGATCTGCAGGCAACCGGAACCCTCCAGCGACAGGCTGACCGCGGCGAAAGGGCCCGACTTCACCTCCATGGGGACTGTCGGGCTACGCTATGGCAGTCCCCACGACGCCGTGTCATTGGAAATGGACCGGGTTCCCATCCCGGCCCGACACGAAACACAGGGGCACTACTGAAGGCGCTGCAGACAGCGCCTCTTTCGTACCCCCATTCGTCGTCGGCGGGGGGAGGCCGCGTCGGCAGCCTCCTCTCTCACCCATTCGTCGGCTTCCTTCTGGGACATGACAGTCTCACAGAAGGAAGCCATCGCCTGGTAGGACTCGCAGAGCATCGCGACAGTGAAACTCGACTTTGAAGATCTGCTACCCTCGAATTTAAATAAGGAGAAATGTGTAAAAAAAGGGGTCAACATTATTTGTGGATTCTCTGTTTTTGAATTTATACTACTTTTGATGCGTCAGGTAGAAATTATGAGAGTATACTTTTATAATACGTGCAAACACCGTCATAACAAACCAACACCCTGAAGTTAGCTAGAGTCAACATTTTAGTTTACGTGACGTTTAAAATAAGGATATCTAAGTGTGTTTGCGTGAAAACTGACAAGGATAGTTATTATTCAATTTTTTCCGGTATTTCTGTATGAAACTTTAAATGCATTAAATAACTTTTTTCTATTGTCGCTTTTCTACGGACGATAAATAAAAAGGCGGAAGATAATTTTTTAAGAAGATTCTTTTTCTCTTACACCGAAGTAGTATAAACTTCTAATGCGTGCACGTAACTACATGCCTACATTCTTTTGTAAATAATATAGAAACATAAAATGCCAAAAAAGTTCTGCTTACTGCTGCTACTATGCTCTCTTCTAGCAAAAAGTTCTACGCTACTTAATGCTGGTAACGATTATATACCTGTAACGACAACATTTTGTACAATATCAGAGAGCTAGCTTATTTTTATATATGAGTGTTCTACTATAATAAATATTGTACCGCCAACCCTGCCTTAGCTGTGATGAAGATATTTCCTCATTAACCACCAATCACGGTCGGCTTGTTGTTAATAATTTATAGAGAGTCATCGTGAGCCCATTAGTCGTGATGGCCATATAGATCGCCCTCAAGATATTTCGGAACGGGAACCGCTGTACATTTGTGATCGCCCATTAGGGCGATCACAAATGATCATTAGATCACGTGCGGCTTGTTAGCGATGATCACTGATCATTATTACGATTGATTCTTATAACCGAACCAATATTTATGAGTTTCACAGTTGTTAATGGTGCAATTATGACAACAATGAGTCCCGCTTCCGAGCTGGTCAGTATGAATAGGTGTTACAATTCAAATGGCCTGGAAGATCGTATTTGTAAGGCGTAGTGGGATCAGCAGCTGAGTATCTCGGTTATACCGGTGTCATTACCCTGTGACTTGGTCTATCTATGTTATGGGTATTGCAAGTTTTTTTTTTGTAGCATAAGTTAAAACATTCAAAGGAACATACGAATCATTTCAGTGGCTACCGACGCCCATAAACACATACACAAAGGTTATACAGATATGTTTCCTCTCTCCCTCCTCCCTCAATAGGCCACCGGAAACTCACAAAGCACGGGTAACACGACACAATAGCTGTCACTTTACGGTGGTATCTTGTGAGGAAGAGGAGTTGTGCATTTCTTTCAGATTTGTCGCTATATACATCTACAGGGGAGTCCGACTCACACTGGGCCGGTTTTTAAGAGATATTATGCTGTAATACAGCTGAATTTGGCCGACACGTCCGAGGATTTTACATGATACCCCTGTAATGTGACCGGTATGCCGCTTTTGGTGTAGGTTGCGAGTTTCTTGCTATTGAAGGTGAGGAAAGACGAGGGCAATAAATCTGCATAAAAAATATGCAGATGTTTATCAGTTTGTGTCGGTAGTCAACAGAAGGCGCCGACTGCTCGTTTGTCCCCATATCTGGTAAATTAATTAAATAATAAATGCCTAAACTACTGAACGGATCCGATGAACTTATCAATGTTGTGTTATACCAAAATATTAATACTAACATGTGTCCGTGTTATGCATCCCGATATCAGATTGTTTGTAACAGGTAAATAAGATATTCTTATCATGGCCTGAGGGACCGAGAGGTCCCTTTTCCCCCCGGCTCAGAAGTCTGGGGAAGCTCGCAAGCGGTAACGTGACCTTACGTTTGGCTCATGGAAAGGATATAGGAATACTGGGGGGCCCGTAACCCCCCGTCACCCTCAGGCGTGTGAAAGAAATCGCTCGCGGTGGTCTCGGAACATTTGTTGCTCTCGTTACAAGCTTACAGGTATAATATAAAAGAAAGTCGATCACCGTCACAAGTTATGTTCAAAAGGAAGGATTCGAGAAAAAGAAAGAAAGGCTTCAACCAACTGTACAACTAGATACACAATCGACAGAAAAGGAACTATAGGCATATATCACTCAAATATGTTCCCACTTAGATTTTGGGCAGACATCATCAAGTAGCATGTGACCGTTCCGACTGTGCTTGCTTGTTGTAGTGCTCTGAGAAAAAATGAAAAATTAATGAAATATTTTATTCTACCAAAATATACGAGGTAGTGGCATGCATAGCAGCGGAGTCTCACATGATACCGGCATAAAGTGATACCTTCAGCGTCATGTAATGTGTGGTTTGTGAGTAGCTGGTGACCCATTAGAGGATGGAGAAAATGAGGTCAACATATCGGCATATTAATTATGCTGTTCATGGGCGTCGGTAGTCCTGAAAAGGCGTTGTTTGCCCCCTGGCTATTGGCTGCAACACAGTTCTTTAAACGTCGAGGCCGGTTATCGATAGAGGCACGCACTCTTTCCATGGGGAAATCCTTTACTACCAATCGTGTGGACAGTTTTAGGTACTCAAAATTGTCTCTCTTATAGGTTGCGAAAATCATCTCTTAAACTACGCGACATGGTCCTAGGTGCAATCTTCATCTCAAGTCAAAATCCTTTGCTTTCTGACAGGATTTCAAATTCCATCCCTTACTCTTTTCAACACCTTTTTCGTACGAACACGGACGGATGGCCAGACCTTTTTCTGTCACAAACAGATGAACTCCCATTAATTACCTACCTATTAATAGCCCGGTACACAAACATTTAACTCCTGCCAAGTGGATGGAGAGTTTTAAGAATTCCATTTGGATCCATGCCCACTCAGTGCATTACATTGAACAATGATCCTGTTGTCCTTATCACGCCACTCCGTTTTAATATCGCAAAATATTGTACAATGTATGGGCGCCAAAATGAGAAAACACAGAGAACAATGGTATAAAATGATTGATTCCAAATTCGAATTTAATATTTTTAGTTTATAATTATAATAATAATATTCTTCAACAAATGTTTTAAGCTTCAGAAGGAAGGGCTGATCTGGCAACTCTGTCTGACTTCCAGTCACAGTCAGGTAGGCTATATACATCTATTTCGGGTCGTATCTTCGTGGGACATGTTGTCTTACACAAAGAGGTCATGCTCCCAAGCATAGACCAGGTTACGCTCAAGAGCGTGAGGTCCATTTCTCCCAGCGCCGATTCCAAACACAAACACTGTACGCCCCATGTACGGCCAATGCTGTCAAATGAAGGGTTTAGACAGTAGTGATCTCTTACTACTTGGCAACTACTATATCACGGTAGTATATAACTGCCATGCAATATTGCCCACGTGATCAAATCAAAAGCGATAGCATAGGTGTCACATGTGATGCTGTTTGTGACTAGCTGTAGGAAAGCAATGCATTTGAAACCGATTGCATAAAGAAACTCAGTAATGATAAAAAAAATCCTATACCTTAGTCTAAAGATCAATACTTATGAAGTTATACCCGGTATCATAGACGATAAATTTTATGGTTTTATTGAATTGACTCTTTTAAATTCTGATCAGGCTTTATCGTCACAATCTTATCTCGGTCTCAGTGAAGATCTGCCGTCCGATTAAATGCTCATTCGAGTCATTAACAATGATAATGAAAATTATATTTAACACAATCACTTGTGTATTTCAATTTAACATACTCGAGTCTACCGTTATACAGTTAGTTAATCTTATGCCTAATTATTTATTGTCTGAATATACATATTAAGTGGGTAGAGATAACCAAATCAGAATAGACGACGGTGGGTTAGAAGTTGGTTGATTTTAGTAACCATGTATACTAGTGATAACACGGAGATCGAATTTGATTTTAATCTATACTAGTATTATAAAGAGAAAACATTTGATTTTTATGTTTATTTGCATTGAGCAACCTCCAAAACTACTGGACAAATTTGAAAAATTCTTTTACCACTATACTGCTATATTATCCGTTACGAACAAAAGCTATATAACAATTTCTAAAACATTTGGTTTTATTATGATGAACCAAATGTTTTCACTTCGTGAACTTCTAAAGTTGTGAAAAAAGTTTGGTACTTTTTTCACAACTTAAGAACAAGAAGGTAAAATCCTTTTATCGCCGCTGCAGAAATTATTTACAACTATCTACTAGCAGTCAGACGGACGTTGTTCTGTCGTAAATATAATTTGTTTTCATGATAGCGTGTAATGTTTACGAGGCCGAAATTAAAATGTATTTTTTTTTATTTCTGTATATTAAGAAAGTTTTTGTGTTCATATTTTGTGAAATATCGCTAATTGTGAATTACTAACTAAAGGGACGGGCCGCTAATTATGTACTTTATATAAGTGAACCCTTTCTGTAAATAAAAAAGTAAATGTCAACATCATATTTTTTTTTTGCATTAAACGCTACTACAAGCAAGCAAACTCATGTAATACGTGCAACAAAAGTGTGTCATTTTATTCAATTGGAAGAATAGAAGTTAAAACATATTATTCACATATTAAAATATTAGACTTCTACACACCTTTTCTATGTAATTTTCAACTGTGACTAACTTCTGGTACCTCCATTCGCGTATTATAAATAAGGAAGTAAGAAAATTGCTTGGCTTAATTGTGCTTGATAAGTAAAAATTGAAAAGGTGGAGCGCTAAGTCTAGAATTGGGTTAAGCTCTAGCTTGATCTTAATTGTTAATTAAGTCCGTACGTTCACATCGGTTATCCTGACGAAAGTGTCCAGTGCAGCGTCATCGGTTACCATAAGAAATATCGGACAATGGTCAAGGTGAGTTTGTGTTCGATAGGGGGCAGAGCCCCCTCCTATCCCGCAGATGAGCAGGATGCATCCCGATATTTGTTTAAGTTTAGCTAAAGAAACTATTATTGTCCTGGCCGAGGGGATATCTTGCTAGCTCACGCGCGGCAGCTAAAGTTAGCCTCGCATTATCGTGGGGGTTGGAAGAGCCGGTTGAGCTATCGTGACTGGGCGGAAGCATCGCACCCTACCACCTCGCGCCGGTGGTATGACTCACGCGCGGTCGCCGTGATCGGGTATCTTTGGGCGTATAGTAATGATTATAAAATATAGTTCAAAATGCATTACTAACTTTACGAAACGAGACATCGTAGCCACAGATATAGCGCACTTCTGCGCGACATCTAAGGCTTGTACACCATGAGAGAGGAGAGAGAGAGAGAGAAGGGGGGAGAGATAGACGGGGTGAGAGAGGGGGGGGAGAGGGAGAGAGTTTTACACCAACTAGATTCGTAAAAGTGTTGCAAGATGTTATTTAAGTTATTTTTCCAACGACAGAAGTAAATATTTAGATCATTCCCAAAGATCACATTCGCTCAGTTTGAATCTAAAATTAACGAGACTATTAACAAATCAATGAGGAGGTTCCAATTAAGTAGCCGCGATTATTAACGGCTGGTTTATTATTCTCGCCTTCATTTTTATTATCACAAAATGGAATCTTCGAGAAGCATCCCCGTTATATGCGCGTGCGTTTTCCAACATCATATTTTAAAAGCCATCTTGATCCGAACGTGGTTGTGAGCAAATTATTATTCAAATCTATTAAGTTAAACCCGCGCTTAGCCTTGTAGTTCGTGTAAGTGAAAATAATTGAGCCAGAACGAATAGCCCTGAACCTGTCCAGTTTATATTACGTGCCTATGAAGCCTTACAAAATTCGAAGAAGGACAATCTGAAACATCTGTGAGTCTCGTTTATTTTTAAATTAAAACAATGCTTAATTATATATTTCTCGTCAGCAAACAATGGTAGATTTCATCATAATCGTAAACTTCAATATCTGTGGTCCGTTTAATTGTTAATCGGAGCTCCTGTGCTCTGCGCTGGACGCTGTGCCCATATAAAACGTTATTGCTTTAACTAGCTGTTTAAGTAACAAGGGGCCACCGTTTGTTATTTTTTTTTAATTGTTTTCATTCAATTCATGTGGTAGGTATCCTTATTCGAGTATTTTTTTTTACTCTTTCAATAGTTTAATGGGCAATATTTACATGTTGCCTCTGGGGCAATATTTTTAGATTACAAATCTAATTAATTTTAAAATTAAAAAGTTTTCAGTATTGAAAAAGGATATTTATATTTTTATGACTAACATTTCTCGTTTTTGCGAAGCTGGTTCGCCGTGTTCCCTGGTGGTGTAAGGCGGTGTGTCAAAGGTTGCACCTGTACTCCGGACCGCTCACTGATAAACAAATAAAAAGTTAAACAATCATTCACGGTCACTATTAATATTAATGAAACTTACGATCCGCTAAACGGGTACTAGAGTGACCATCATTTAGGCAGGAAATATTAAGAAAACATTCATCATCATCATCATTATCAGTCCAGTGCTGGACATATCTTTCAATGAGAAGAAAACATTACGTTTATAAAATAATTTTAAAGTATAAAAAAATAATATTAAATATTCTGTTACCATGTGTACCAAAATTGACTTACAAAAATTTTTTTTTAATAGTTTCTATAGTTACCGTGCTATCACTACTCCATTATTTACTCTAACAATATATTATGATATAACTACACTTAACGATTCTAAGGATAGTGCCGTATACACTTACGTCTCGCTTTATTCCAATAAAATATTGTTATCCTAAATATGTGGGGTATATGCGCCAATTTTGAATATGTGCAACCTTAAACTTAAAAAAAAAATAAAATTTCTTGAGCATAGGTTAAATTAGTCTCGCCCAAGAATTAATCAGAACGCCTCTTTTTGTTACCTGTTTATTTTTAATTTCATATTTGCTTTTCTTTGCCTGTGGACCTTTTGCCGCTAATTAAGATTTTATTCATATCTAATATTTTATGGTTTTATTACATCTAAAAATATTGACAAGTATTTTATAAGCGTTTTGCGATAGATATATTTTTTTATTTCCGACCGTTAAAACTTACCTCTCTGTTCGTAAAAGAAATACATTGTCTACATCCTTCATGTATTTAATTATAGGATCAAGGTACTGGTTAATAGATTAATATATTTTAGAACTTTATACGTGAGCTTGACTTTATTAAAAACGGTATCACAATTTGTAACAACTTGTAAAAACATGTAAGTAGCAAAGTGATTTGTGGTTTTCTGGGGATAACTTAATATTAATTGTGTTCTAAGAGTAGTTCTTAGCGTACCGCAGCTGGCTGCGACCACAAGGACAAAAAGTGTCCAGATAGGATCAGGTCGTGTTACATTCGGCCACGGGCCAGGGCTGGAAAAAAAGTGCCGCAGCAACGTAAACAAACTAAAGTTTGCAATAAGCTCACGGTCTACTGAAGTAAGGCGAGCAAATAATAATGTTGATTTTGGATAAAATATTGTTTTGTGTTTCTTGTACTTTTACAGTACTATGCCTTACATAGTTTTACATGGCTTTACATGTGAAATATTCTTTTAAAAGTGCGAGTTTGTTTTTATTTTGCAAGAGTTAGATTTAATTTTTGGTTAACGTACGATTATTGTGTTACATTACAAATAATAGTAATACATGTATTCTTTTAATATTATTAATAGGTGGACGCATAATTAACCTACTGTATGAATAGTACCTAAAAATCTTAGTCATCAAGATGAACGTTCATGAAATATTAGGTCCTCCCTACATACGAAATTGGCGTTTTTCGTACTGGCCACTTTAATCTCGAATTTCTCCTCTTTGGTAAGGAATTCCAAACTCAAATTTATACAGCTATCTACTCATGTATTTGTGCTTCGATGACCATGATTCGTTTGTTTTCTCCTTTGTTTTTTCTGTTTGCGTCACTCATTTCGCAAAATGTAAAACTAAAAACATCGCATTATTAAAGAGTTTCGCCGTAGCACTAGTGCTGTGGAAACCACACGAAGAGTGAACGATGTGTCAGGCGGTCGATTTGCAAAAGAAAACACAGTCCGTTTTTGGTTCCAGCAATTTCCGTTCTGGAAATTCGCAAAACAAGTCCCTTGAACGTCCTGATACCCAAGATAATAATGAAGAGTTGAAGGATATTATGGAAGCGGATCGGTCGCAAGCCAAGTCCGAGTTAGCTGCAGGCTGCGATGTTAGTGATAAAACTGCTTTAATTCACTTGAAGCAAATTGGGAAGATTAAAAAGCTTGAAGGGTACGAACTGTGTTTCAGTTTGTTTTTGGTTCCAACAATTTCCGTTCTAGAAATTCGCTTAACAAGCCCCTTGAACGTCCTGGGACCCATGTTAATAATGAAGAGTTGAAGGATATTATGGAAGCGGATCCGTCGCAAACCAAGTCCGAGTTAACTAGGCTGCGATGTTAGTGATAAAACTGGTTTAATTCACTTGAAGCAAATTGGTAAGATTAAAAAGCTTGCAGGGTACGAACTGTGTTTCAGTTTGTTTTTGGTTCCAACAACTTCCGTTCTGGAAATTCGCAACACAAGCCCCTTGAACGTCCTGAGACCCAAGTTAATAAGGAAGAGTTGAGGGCTATTATGGAAGCGGATCCGTTGCAAACCACGTCCGAGTTAACTGCAGGCTGTGCTGTTAGTGATAAAACTGCTTTAATTCACTTGAAGCAAATTGGGAAGATTAAAAAGCTTGAAAAGGTACATCATGAATTGACTGAAGCAAACCGGCAGAGACGCGTCGACTGCTGCGATATATTACTAAACCGGCGCAATAGTGAAGGCATTTTAAACGGAATCATTACCTGTGATGAAAAGTGGATTCTTTACGATAATCGGAAGCGCTCATCGCTATGGTTGGATCCTGCCCAAGCGAAAGTTAACCCGAAAAAGTTACTTGTAAGCGTTTGGTGGACTAGTGCCGGTATTGTCCATAACAGTTTTCTGAAATCTGGCCAGACTATTACGGCTGATGTCTATTTTCAGCAATTGCAAACCATGACAAAAAAGCTATCGGCTAAATAACCTAGGCTGATCAATCGCTCCACGCCACTGCTGTTTCACGAAAACGTTAGACCACACACTGTGCAACAGGACGCTACCAAATCATAAGAGCTTCTATTGGAAAGTCTATGACATCCTCCGTACTCCCCGGAACTTGCTCCAACAGATTACCATTTCTTTCGAAATTTGGATGACTTCTTGCAAGGGAAAAAATTAAACTCCGACGGGACAGTCTAAATCGCCTCCAAAGATTTTATTGATTCCCGTCCGGCTGGTTTTTTTAGTGAAGGGATCAATGAACTACCTATGAGATGGCAAAAGTGCATAGAAAACAATGGTTCATACTTCTATTAATTAAATATATTATACGAGAAATTATTAGACTTTTCGTTCCACCCATAGAAAACACCAATTTCATATGTAAGGACCTAATGTCAGCTATGTTACAGAGTGCACTTTCTTCATACTGGACTGGCAAATTGAATTGAAATAAATATTATAACGAAATTATTATAGTATCAATACGTGAAGCGAAATCTTTACATATTGATACATAATTTTTTTTTTCTAAATCGCACCGATGGAGGAATATGAAATTTGGCAGATTATGTGCAGGACACACACACAAATTTGCAAGTGTAGATTAATATTTATTTAACATGCATTTTTTATTTTAATTCAATGGAACGTTACTGATGCTAATGTATACATACAATGTTAAAATTTCTGTAATAGACAATTTGTGACACTCTCAATATGTTCATATTATAGCGTACCACTTTTAATTTTGTTATTTCATATTTATGGTCGGATTTCCTTCTCTGGGCGATAAGCAGACTCGTACAAACAGATACGTTTCAATTTCTTATACGTTATTGCGCAAATGTGTATTAAAAAATTTTTCTTCAATTTTTTTGTGTAATAATAACTTTCACATTCAAGTGTGACTAATATTGTTTATAGTTTGGCATTAACATAGGTTCCGAACATGTGCATTATGAACGAATTCTTTTAAAATGCGAATCTAATATCGCCACCGTATTTGCGAACAAAGCCTGTTTACCACGGCTTTTAAACATCAATGGAGCGCTATTTAAATGATATTTTTTTATCACAAGGCAGGGCACTGTTCTCTTATTTACCTTTTGTCAAGTTGTGGGCGCGACAATACCACAAACCCACCACGCTGAGCGGCCATGCTTTTTTTTTTGCCAAAAACCGTATTTTATTTCATTTATCGTGGGTTCAATGTGTAGAAAAAGTTTAACGTCTTTGCGCGGAAATAATAAAAGGAGATCATGATATATCATTTTGTAGCTAGGTTATCCATTCTTCAATTTTGTGAGATACCAACCTATTGTAGTCGATTTCTATTGATGAGATGTTCTGTGGTCACGTGTATAAGATAATAATAATAATAATTATGTCGTCCTAACCGACATAAGCCGAAAAATTTCGGAAACAGCGGCCGTCCCCATTGAAAGCGCTAACTTTTTTTTTGTTTGGGAAAACGCATTTAAGCGCCTTCACCGGCCCTGGGTGGGGTCCAGTGGTGTGTGGGACTCGCGGCACATGATAGTGCCGAATACCCACAAAAACCACCGCGAGTGCCATCAGTGCCGCCCCTGGTGAGGTGCGCCGGGACAACAATCATCAGGGCACCTCGACGGCTAGTCAGCCCCCTAAGGGACCAACTCCACCTCCACAGATGGGGTTGCCCAGCACTACAGGACAACCCCACCGACTTTGGAACAGTGCAATGGGGTGAGGTTCCCAGCCTCATCCCTGCCCCGTGCGCAAAAACGCCACCTCCTGTTGCTCTTAGGTTCCCTCTTCTTATAAGAGGGGTACCGAGAGCGATTCGTCCTCCTGATCTTTAAGCCCCCTCTTGAGAGGTGTGCAAAGATCCCCCTCGGTTCAATTGGCTTCGCCTGGGTTCACCCCAGGCTACTAAGCCCCACCGCCACGACAATGCTTGAACCATGGTGGGATTGAAAGAGCTACCTGCGCCAGACATATTATAAGTGCTCAAGTGTTTGCGCAGACACAAGTGCACTCCCTATCATCATATCCGCTATTCGGATGGGACGGCACAACCGGAGGACAACTTAACCTGCTCTACGTGGCACGGAGGTGTAACACCGCGAACTTCCGAACTCCGGGCAGTTATTAGAATTCCAAAAATTTTACTAGCACTTTTTGTATGGTCTACCAGGGATTCGAACCCAAGACCTCACGTCTGTGGCTGAACAAGCTTACCACTAGACCACGAGGCAATTTGACGTGTAAAGACACGATGTATGCTACATAAGTACTTAGCTAAAATTTGTTTATTGCAATTTTGATTTTATGACAGATAGTATTATATCTTTATTAAATTATTTTTAAAATCCAAGGTTCTGCTATTGGTATATTCCAATCGGTCAAAAAAGGGCTCTTCAAAATATGACATAAATACTTATTATAAAACGAAGTCCCCAAAACCTGTATATTTGTATCTGGTCGATTTCCTCAAAATTTACTGAATACATTTTCATGCGGTTTTCACCAATGAATAGAACTATGCCCGAGGAAGGTTCAATGTGTAATTTCAAAAGTACCAATCCACGCCGTGTTAATTTTAATGTGATGCCGTGTTCATTCGGGCGAAGCGAAAAAGTAATGATTTAACGATCGCGTTTCATGTTCTTTGCTTTAATTTAAAGATCTCTTAAATTAAAGCAAGGATGAAAGGTAGGGACTCACTTATAAATCAATAAAATATAAAATTACATAAAAAATATGTCCAATTACTAATGAAAAACGTTGGAAATATGTTATCGCATGACAAAATTATCTTTATTTCCAAACAAAATAATTTTGTAACGATAATCGAGCTGTTCTAAAGGAACTGGTAGCCAACGATTATTCGTAGATATGTTCTTCCTTGTATGACCTTCTCACTGCCTCAGTATGGGGGGACGCTCCTCCAGCTATGATCATATAACTGAACCTCGTTCAGTGTTAAATAAATGAAAAGTTTAAGTGGACTGCGTACAAAATAATAAAATGTAGTGGTAGACTGAATTGCTGCAATGCGGGAAATTGCTGTATACAATTGCTGCAAAGGCCACGTACAAACCGCACGAAACACGCTAGTGTAGCTGAGAACGGCCCAGTTCGGCGGACCGTACTGAATTGCAGCCAAATAGGAGTTCCACGACCGGCAATGATGGAATACCTCTTGCACGCATAAAATCGCGCACAATACCGAGCAAAGTGTATATTTTGTGTAAGTTTTTTTTTTGCAATAATGATGCTCGTTTTGCAACCGTAGGGCGTTCCCTAATTATTTCCCTTACAATCGCGACATGTCTGCAGAAATCTCGCATTAATGAAGGCTTTCGCGGCTCCTGATTGCAGACGTGTACGAAAAAAAAGCCTTACCGGAACACGTGCAAGTTCGCACAATGCGAGTTTGCATTTCCGGCCGGCGTGCACTTCCTTCATTTCGGTTTTACTTTTTTATTGAACGCTTATTGTGGTCTGCACCGCTTTGTGCCCTTTGTGCTCGAGACATTCACAAAACGCATCGTAGGTTTCGATTTCGATGATATCGGAACGTTTTAATGCGAAATCGAAAGGAGGGGAAGTGGTCTAATGAAACTGCTAGCTTTACAGCTGTATACAATTATCACAATAATGATGGTGGGGGACGGTCCTTTCAGTCATAATCGCCACCATTAGCGAAACGTTCACGGCAGCTCTGAGGCCATTTAGATACCGCTGGCGAGCTGTCACCATAAGAGTTGGTCCCTCCGGTAAGGATAATAATAGTTAAATTATCTGTCACAAATACTCTATGATGGGATGCAGCCCTGCCATCTGCGGGTAAAGTGATTGAAGTGGTTGAGCAACTTAACCTAATTTCAATAAACGTTAATTTTCCTCCTAATATTCGTAAAGTACTGGATTTCTCAACTAGTACTATCACACTATCTGGTTGATATATTGTGTCAAGTACTTTATGTAATACACGTATTGTCCTACCATTATATTTTTACTAGCTATCCACCCCCGCCTCGCCCGTGAATAATAATGACATAGCATTAGCACTTGAACCTTCCTCGGGAATCGCTCTATCTATGGGTGAAAACCGAATAAAAATCAGTTCAGTAAATCGTATGAAAATTACATTTATGATATCATATCACCTGTAATGAAAAAAATAAGTTTCTCTTTAATCAATACAGATGATTTAAATTACCGATGACGACGGCATGTTTATTTTATGGTGATATTGATTTTTTTTTGTAAAAATCTCTTATTAACACATAAAATACTATATAATTTATTGTAATCATCGCCATAAAAATACAGTTAGATCTGTAAATCTGTGCTAATGACATAATAACTCCCAAGTTCTATGAAACCTGTATAAACAACAAATATACGTTCATATTTACAATGCTATGTATGATTTAGAAGAGTTTTTCAATAAAATCCCGGTTAGTATTACAGTGAGAATTTTAATCTTATAATATCAAAAACGTGTTCGGAGTCAATTTAACACTCATAATCTCGCTACCCACAATCCCCTGTCAAGATAAGAAGCCACCAGGAAAGCCTTTCTGCTTAATTTATTTGCACTCCGAACTTAAAAACAAAACCAACACCGTTGCAGATAGAAAAACTGCACAAATAGATCAGATAGCACAAAAGGTTGTTTTGCCTTACGAAGATAAATAGTTTTTTGGCCTACAACGATTGTATTTACAAAAAGTGATTACAAACTTTGCTACGATCCATTAAGGTCTAAATTTAGTCGGAATTGTCATAGATGTCCGTGTAATGTTTCTATTGTGGTCAAGACTTGATCATGTTTATCGCAACCGTATCTGTAATGGCGTCAAAACGTATGTCCGGCACGCAGCGTGGTACAGGAAGGTGTGATTGCAGGAGGTCCACGCCACACAGGGTGATATCTTATTTTGGGTAACGTGAGTGACGTAAAAGTGATAAATTAATACACGAAAATCGATATTCCGGGAGGCCCGGATTATTCTCGTAATTATTGGCACAATAAATTTCCTGTCGCGCCGATAACATACGACTCAATTAGCGTTTACTAGATAGCTGTTATGAATCATTATCGTAATCGAACAATCGAATCGAATTAAAACTATCATAATCGAATGCTGTAATGTTAACGTGCAATGAAATATACGTTTACTTTGTTTAACTCAGTGGCGATATAATTTATGGAACAAATAAGTTTTGTAATAAAGTTAGATGATTCTTTTTATAGATGAAATACCCTTTGGAAATCATAATACAACTTCAACGGAAAGTAAGAAAATCATCGAGCGACGAGGGTAGGTTAGCCCTCAAATTTCTTCTGGAGTTTTGGCAGATTTAAGGCTGACTTATCAAATTTGTAACATGACCAACAGTGCGACGTGAAGCTACTTTTTATAGAAGAAGGGAGAAATTACGATGTCATTATAATTTGTTTTAGTAAGTTTATTAAACACTTATTGTATATATAAATGAAACCATCATTTAGGTTTTATTTAATTATTCATTTTTGAATATTGTGTCACGTCAGCGATATATCAAATAGTAATCTGTATATAATAAGAGAATCATCACCCAATTATATTTTTTTTTCATTATCAGCCCCTATCGGTCCACTGCTGGACCTCTCTCAATGAACGCGAAGACGACCGATCTACTCGAATCCATCCCGGACCGGCTACTATTATAATTTATATTAATTATTCCTCTTATTTACATTCCATCATCTCTTATTGTCAAATTTTAACATGCGAACACAAATACATGCATAGGATTTTTTTTAATACTTACCTAAGTAGAAAAATGTAGGTAGCAAATGGATAATTTGATGTCAGAAAAAGTTTTATGGGCACTCGTAAAGATGGGGCCTATAAAGTTAAGGGGCATCCGTTAAGCCCCATGAGATCATAATCAGAACTCAGTTCTGCCAAAATTCTGAGTTTTTTATTATTGAATTGATTAATTATTGTACTGCGCATACTTATTTATATAAAATATTGAACAGAATGGCAAAATTTGATGTGAATTATCTTCGCGACCCACAAAAAACAATTAACGACATACGTATATCTTATCAAGTGTACCCGATACAAAACAACTCGAGGTGATAAATAATTATTATTTGCATTAATACCCCGTTCCTATGGTAATACATAAATCCAGTAGTAATGAAAGATCAGTAAAACAAAGTGTTCGCCGCAGGACAGTGTTTACATCATTAAGCTCGTACACAACGTAGTGACATTGCATGATATCTGCTATAAACATCCATGCTGTGCAGCGGCTGAAGGTATGAAGAGAACGCATGAAAATGAACATTATGTAACGCTGGGTAAAGACCTCACGGCGGCAGCCTTTACTTTGTGGCCTTTTAATGCGTGTAATCAGCCCCTGATTGGCTTGAATTAATCGTGTGCATGCGTGACCGCTACCATCGGACACTCTTCATGACGCTGACTTTATGAGAAATGGACGGACCCCGAAGTAAATTAAAAGTAATGGCATAATTAAAGCCTACGTCGCTCT
>JAFELO010010546.1:264528-300632 GCA_017140195.1 Eumaeus atala | reverse complement strand
ATACATAAAATAACCCCGTTGAATCATTGGATTGTTATATAGATACTGCACGAAACTCGACAGATCTAACCTACTTATTTCTCGTTCGTTTCACCAAATACTGTAGAAATATTGAAACCGGATGAAAAAATGAAAACAGGAATCAATTACCCCCAAGACGAGAACACCGAGCTGACTATGGATGTGAGTAGGTTTTTGGTTTCCATTGACCCGTTGGAGATGTGGACTTGGAAAGGATGACAATGCGTTAGGTTAACTATTATGCGGATATTTATGGGCGTCGGTAGGTATCAAAAGGCTCAGACTACCTGTATCTTCCCCTATAATATACACAAAACACTTGGTTAAGTATTGAGTGTTATGTTATAGCGATTTATCCAATAAGTACGTGTATGCATACTATAAATTAAAAAGTATTTTTAAGTAGGTGCCACATAGCATATTATTCGAAGAATCAATGTGTTACTCATCAAAATCTTGATGTGAAATATTTATATTTAAATTAGATCATAACATTCCCTAATATTAAATTATGATCTAATTCAGATGTACATATTGTTTTTTAAATGAGATCATCATCATTATCAGCCCTTACCGGTCCACTGCTGGACATTGGCCTCTCTCTATGAACGCCAAGATGACCGATCTCCTGCTACTCACATCCAACCCGGTCCGGCTACTGCACGGAGGTCGTCTTCCCACCTGGTGAATGGTCCACCAACACTTCGTTTTCCTAAACGCAGCCTCCACTCCAGAACCTTACCGGCCAATTTGCCATCTGTTCTTCTGAGTGCGTGACCAGCCCATTGCCATGTCAGCGAGCCTATTCATTGCGTGATATCGGATACTTTAGTATAAATGAGATCAATTCACTATTTTTTTGGTAAGAGTTAGCGCCATGCTGTATAGCAGTGGAATCGGCCTGGCACGACCGGGGAGTTGCCTCCTGCTCACATGATACCGCCGTAAAGTGACATCTCCAGTGTCGAAGTTCCAATACATAAATTATAAATTTAATATCGGCCTAGTAAACATTACACGTTACCACGATGACAGCTAGTTGTCAATAATTTCTGCAGCTCTCTATGGAATTATATTTTTCACACCTTTGGTTGTATTATCGAAGTTTTCACAATGATCAAAACGTTCTAGAATATGTTACACAGCCCATGCTCATTACAAATGACGTAGGAATGAAATGTTAAAGATTTTTTTCTTATCAGTCCAGTAGTTTCGGGGCCTATTCAATGCAAAGAAACAAACAGACATACACACATTCAAACGTTTTTTATCCATAATAATATTATCATAGGAACCCTTTTTTACGCGCCTTCACTGACCCTGGGTGGGGTCCAGTGGTATGTGGGGTTCGCGACACATGACAGTGTCGAATGCCCACATAAACCACCGCTAGTGCCATCGGTGCCGCCCTTGTTGCGGTGCCCCGGAACAACTAATTATCAGGGCACCTCGACGGCCAATCAGCCCCCTACGGGACTGACGCCACCTCTTTAGAGGGGGTTATCGCGCACCAAAGGACAACCCTACTTACTCACTTTGGGACAGTGCAATGGGGTGATGTACCCATCCTCGGCCCTTGTCTCTTGCGCAAAAGCGGCGCCTTTTTCTCTCTTGTCCCCTCTTCTTTCAAGAGGGATCAACCCTTCTCGCTTCAATTCGTTTTGCCTGAGGTGTCCCGTCACCTCAGGCTACTGAGCCTCACCGCCAGAACAAAGCTTGAATCATGGTGGGGATTATAGGAATCCCTGTTATTAAGTCAATTTTTTTTTCCAGCCTTTACTTTCGCTCGTCTCTTTATAGCACAAAACATAATTATAAATTAATAACTGACTACCAAATACGCCGCGGGCGCTTCCAATTGGAAGCGCTATCGGCGTGGTTTGACTAGCATTAATAGACCGCTTTTTTGTGAAGGGTGCTCAGTGTTCATGTAATTTAAGCCATTCTATATCTCCTATGTCCTATCTTTCAAATAGTGGTCGTGGTCGCCCTGTCTATGAGACTCTTAGCTTTTTTATTATTGCAAGGAATGACGCAGGAACGACCCATTTATATAGCTTCCATCGAACCTGAGTCAGGTCTGGCGGCGTAGGCCATACCCCGACCCTAGGAAGAGCCGACTAGTGGCAAAAGCTATCGTTAGGGCATCGTTCACCTTTGCTAAGGGGCTTCGGTTGTGTCGGCCGTTCGGCGCATATAAGTAGAAAAAAATGAGTCAATTAAACGCACAATTTTGCATTTTCCCATAATATGGTTTAAGTCTAGTCCTGGAAGACCTCTTGCTTGCAGCCAGTAAATGGGATCCTGGGTCAATCTTATATAAGCTACCTTTCAAGCCTTTCTTTTCAGGAGTGGTTTAGTCATATTTTTTGTAACAAGCCATTTCAATAAGTGTTAACCCTGGCGCCAGTAAAGTTTTAATAGAAATCGATGGCTTTCTAGGACATAAGAATCATCCATAACACCTGGGCTGTAACTTCGCCATATTTACATTACCTTTTTTAACATGAAAAACAAAAACCGTTCGTGATGTTTAAAATTTTAAAACTTAAGAAAAATATTCACATATTCATAATAATATCAAGATCATGATTCTAACGTCACACGAAAACAAAAATTGTCCGGATTTGTCAATTTCTCGTGTTACACCCTCAGGACTTTGAGAATATTTAAGATCGTTGCATCAAGCGCCTGGAACCAATGCGGTAGTATCCCATTGCGTCCCATAGGAATAATACAATGAGAGAATAGGTAGTGCAATTCACTTGTTTTTTAGCAAGCATGTTATTTCCACTAATAATCTAAGGCTGAAGAGCTTATTTGTTTGAACGCGCTAACCTCAAGACCTACTGAACCGAATCGATAAATTATTTTTGTGTCGAATAGTCCATTTATCATGGACGACTTAGCTTACATACCATGACGCTACGACTAATAGGAAGAAATAGGGTGAAACCGCGGGGTGATGATAGTGGCATGTAAGGTACTGTCCTGCAATGTAGCTTCTATAGAGATCGAGACAGCCAAAACCTCGCCAGAAATTATCACAAATATAATTGCAATGGGCACGTTTTTAACACTAAAATAAACTTGTAAATAGATTTTGAGATTATCTAAAGTTAGAAACTTGTTTTAAATCTTATTTATCGTGTTAACGACCGTACCACGACCGAGCACATAAAAAATAATTAATTATGAATCTATTAACATTGAAAGATATAAAACAGCAACCGCATCAATGTATAAGTCGCTTTTTGAAGTAAATATGGTAATATCTCATTTTATTAATACTGTAGATAGCTCGTAAATAATATTATGCGTAAAATATTGCGTATGTGGTATGCTAATTAACTTTCTTGGCTCTTAATGATTTCGGCTCTAAATCTAATCACAAAATCTTAGAACGTTATCATTTAATTATGTATTTTAAATAGATAATTAGTCTTGTTTAAATTAAAACTTAAAATATCCATCTGTTCTATCATCTGCTGAAATATTGACAGATCTTCCCGATCCAACATGTCGTCGTCGATGTACGTCGACTTTGCTGCCTTGAAATCGAATGTAAATAAATAACGATTGAATGAGTTCATAAATGTATGTATGAATGAAGGAATGATAATACCAAGAATGTTCATTAAATTAATGAATAGTCCTTGATGGAAAACTCAAAATGTCCGAAAGCTTTTGTTCTCTCTTCAAGATTCCTTCCTAGGGACTATTATTAGATTAAAAATACAACTGTTACACACACATATTGTTCAAAATGTAAGCCAAAATTTTCTTCAACTAAAAATGCTTTCCACTCAAGTAACTGGCTGGTCAATTAAGAAAAAAACCAAACGCACTAAATCATTCAAATCGATCTCAGTCAAGGTATTAGCGTCATATAAACACGTTACATTGGATCTATGGGTGTAATTAATTGGATATTTTGGTGATGTTATAATAAAACGGTTACCGCAATGGTGGGTGGGTCATGATACGATTCGTCACCGTAATAAGTAATTACATCGGCCCCACTAGCTGGGACCACCGCGAGGCACAGTAGGTATCTAGGGGATATGTTTTCATATTAATGAAAATGTACTTCTCGTGTTCATATTTCTTTATTAGTGGCCATTAACTGTATAGTATTTGAAAATGGAATAGGTCCCATCTTGCTGGGTTTGCTATGGGCGATAGATCTTGGGATCAGATCTAAGCGATGACCGAAATCAACACTACGTTTAAATTAAGTGCGGTCACGAATGAAGGGCATTTAATGTTTTAAATTATCATACCATGCTTATCAAAGGAAAGTGCAACGTTCTTTGCAAGTAATTGAAGAAATTTGGGGAAACAAATGTGGCTCTACAATAACATACATTAGAATAATATGCATAACATTATGACTTCATTTAAGGTAGCACTACAATAATCATAATCTTTATCAACTAAGAGGGTAATTATAGCTTTTATGTGACGCGAAATATCGCGCTAAACAAAGTAACGCAATATATTTTTTGGTGGGAAATGTCAATGTATTTTCTGTCAAACAGTAATAGAATACAATTTTTATAAGTATTAAATAAAAATTTTAACCGTATAAACTAATTTAATAATTTCCTACCTGAGCTAACAATAATTCCGATTCGTTCCGCGACTACCGCCCATTAACTTCTCGGCTTTGATTACTCGCGCCACAGTCCGCTATCTATGTTTCACTTAACGCTTCATTTTCTATGGTTTTAACTTAGCATTGTTAAAATATGTCATCTACATAATATATGTGCTATGTCATTACAGTATTTGGAAAGTATTATTGCGGTTTTTCTCAAATATAAGAAATAATTCCAGAAAACAAGAAGAAAATATCGAGGAATGGATCTTCTTATGGTAAGTGGGATTATGTGAAGTAAGGTCTGTCCATGGCAAATGACCATTTTGACGTCTGTCCGCAGTCAGTTACATTTGCATCTTAAAGGGATAACCTTTCAAATAAAAGTATTGAAGTCACATGTTTGTCAAAATCAAGATAATGATTTTGATTTGGAATCAATCATAATCGTGATTGAAATACAAATTTTGTATTACAAAGTCATGATTTTGTAGTAAAAAATTGTATCAGTACTGTGTCCTCCTCTTTTCTTACGCGGCGTAACACTTTTATGAGCTTCCACCGGACCTGGGTTCAGTCACTACTGGCTTAAACCGTGGGTGCCATAAGCCGACTTTATTGAGATGACTCGGATCTATCAGAGACCGTGCCACTTCGCCCTCAGGTCAGAGTCTGGTTCCCACTCTAGCCGAGCTATGTCCTCTAGCCAAATTTTAGAAGCGGCATCTTCATAGAGGCTACTCGACAGTGCAGGACTTGTGATAGTCGAAATGATTGATATTGTTGAGATATTAGCAGACCGTCGAAGCTTCGCGCGGATATTTCACGAAACATGGCAAAAATCATTGATTTACAAATATAAATTGATGATAATGATCATACTATGTTCCGGTAATGACAACCAATTAATTTTATGACAGTCCAACGTCAGGACAGCTCGATGTCAACAGTTTCTGCAGCTAAATAAGGATTTGCTATGCTATTTTTCACAACATTGATTACATTATCGAAGTGTCATAATGATAAAAACGCTTTACAAAATGTTATATAGGCCATGTTCAATCTAATAGTAAAAGGTTTTTCTAATCGGTCCAGAAGTATCTGTGGAAACAATTAAACAAACAAATATTTTCTATTTACAACATTAGTATAGACAAAACATGCTCTTAGGGCATGATATTAAAGTTGAAAACGAAATGTGCAATGACATTAATGATTAATTAACTCTAGAAAAATTGTGATGATAAAGAAGTGGACTATTGTAATTACAATAAATGTGCACTTGATCGTTCTATCTATACCACGCCATATTTAATACTCTAGCAATTCTACCCGGTCATTTATACCGAAGCGGCGAGAGTTATGGGACGCTGAAATTAGTTTTAATGAATTTTAAACAATCCAAATTGATATCTCTCGGTCACGGGCACTCCTGCTTCTTTTTGCTTTGTCGCGTGAAAGAATATCATAAATTCAGTTTCATGTTAGAAGGGAATAAAGTAATTCAGAAGGCAGTTAAAGAAGCTTAAAACACGATTGTAATTTCCTGTACGATGTTGATATTATAATTTCCACCATAATATGAATTAACAAGTTAAATAATGCGACAAATGAATATTTTATTTTGTTGCTTCTAGCATGTACGTATGTATATAATATTTTTTTCTATTGAAATCTATCACCATGATTAATTAAGTAAGGTTTTATAAAAAATCTGAAGAGACTTAAAATACGTCTGTTCAACTGTTTATAAAACGCGACTTCGGGTCGCTACTATGCGGCAAAGACAAACTTACCCGCTTGAGACGGCTCGAGGCAAGAAACTGTAATTATAACAGTGCTTATTATTACAGCGGGTCATAGCAGTAAGTCAGGAGCTGGCCAGTCGCCGAGGTGCCCTGTAGCTGACAGTTCCGGGGTACCCCAGTATAGGCATCCGCGGGGTTTTAGTGGGTATTTGGTAAAGCCGCTGGTCCCATACACCCGCTGGATCTCATCCAGGTCCGGTAGTATTGCGTAAATGCATTTCCCCGAAAAGCAAAAATAAAGCCTTCCTAGATCAATTTACATTTCAACACGAAAAATCAATTCGAGCCAGTAGTTCCTGTTATTAACGCGTTCCAACTACACAAACAAGCAGAGCTTTGTATTCTCCTGACTGAGGGTAAAGGGGGTATGGGAGCCCCGGTAAGGGTCCTCTCGATGAGACACATATAGCACGACGGCATAGTTGTTTATTGCGGCCGTATCTTGTGAGGGACACTCGACAATTTGCGCTGTCAAATTCGGGTGCAATGCACCATGGCAATATGTCTTACTGAAAAACTGAATATGCCGTTTATTCGTCCTCTATACAGTATAAAAAAAGAACACTCTTGTGTTTCAGTTCAGTGATCTTTGCCCGTACTTTACCTTGGTCTGATCGATGAGACAGAAAATTAGTGAGAAAATGATGCGGTTTCAATAATATAATTGGTTACTCAGAAATGACTAAATTTGAATGTCAATGACATCTAAGTGACCTGATCTCTGTGTTATTATTGTTTAGTTTTTATAATAATATTAGGAATTTAAGTAATAAAATTGTGATTGTCTATCGCGGACTAATCATAATTGCTATTAGATTGGATTAAAGGTTGAATAGGGGCTCTGGAGTGTGTTTGTGATAATTGGTAATATAAATGATAACTATTATAGGTCACTAGAATGTTACTAAAAGTGTGAAGAAATAATAAAGAAAATACACGAATAATTACCTAATTTAGGATTGGGCCTGGTTTCCATTCTGGGCCACAGCAATCGTTCTGTATAAGAAAAGCCTTCGTCGAATCCCGACTACATTGCCGACCCCATATCATGAGATATACAAACGGAATTTGGGCTAGGACGAAGAATAAGATACTATAAGTCATTATCCTCGCCTTTCTTAGTGTTTCTTTCGTAGTGAAAGTGTAAAAAGTGTTCCTATTACTAGGACTCCGCTGTCCGTCAGTACGTCTGTCCTTCGGTGCGTCTGTCTATCTGTACGTTACCAGGCTCACAGGAGCCGTAATAACTATACAGTTGATTTTTTTACAGGCGATGTATTTCTGTAGAGATAGAATAAATTATTTGAGGGTTTCCTATAGAACAAAAGTTGTTTTAGCGTTTTTATTGATAATGGTAAAAAATCCTTCTAGCGCGACCAAATAGAATTAATAGTATTCAAAATTGGCTTGATTAAATACATAAATGTACAGAAGGATTATCATAAAAACATATTACTCCGTTGACGTACCAAATGGATATAAATTCAATTAATTTTACAAATTAATACCACTGGATGTGCTAGTGAAATCAAAAGTTATCCTTAAAACTAAGATAAGTCCAGCTGAGTGAACCTGCGGTCGAAGTCTTAAAAGACGCAAGTGAAACTCGCGGCGCTACCCTTGTAATGAGTATTGACAAATTGCTCGAGTCAGTTATTTCTGTATGTGAGATATTCGTAAATGGCTTTATCATGCAGCGATCAACTCATCGCCTCGTTAGGTGTTGATAAATGAATCCCGATTCTATGGTCACAAAACACTTTATCATTATAACGCATACAAGTTCATAACGAAGTATTGACGATACAAACATCCGATTATATCCAGAAATATTATTTTTTTCTTGTACCTACGTATGACAAATAAGAACTCAAGTCCTATAGTGACTATCGGGATGAGTTGAATAAGTAAGTAGAAGGACAGCAAACATGCGCTTAACTTTTGCCCTCCTTCTACCTATCCCCCGAATAAGCAAGAGAGATACAGTCATACCAATTCGATTATGAGGCTTTAGGGTCACTAACACATTGAGAGAATATAGATGACACATAGACCTCATACTGAGAAAGTTCTATAAAAATAACTAAGTTCACGGGGTCTCGTGCGTATATTTCAGATCGCGTGTTTATGATCGTATTCCTACGCCTGGGCCTAATTTGTTCCTATAACGATGATTCGATCGGAACGAGAGAGTTCTCTTCTTCGTAATGAACGGTTACAGTCTCATTAGCGTTAACCGCATTCAATGCTCTGTTATTGCAGCTCGCGAAATGCGTGACCGATACGGTAGCTTCTGATAATATATTCCTCATTTGTTATTATTCTCGCGTGTGTTCAGAAGAAGCGACTGTTTTTATTATTATATGATAGTGTCATCAATATAAAATATAACACAGTAAGTTTTATTGAAAATTACTGTGTTATATGTTGACAACCGCGCTGTTAAATCAGAGATCGCGGAGTCGAATCCCGCTCAGGTAATGGCTGTGTATATGTATTTCTGAGACAAAAGTGTTAAATAAATAATACTTCTGTAACACAAGTAGTACTTACCACAGGACCAGGCTAGCGTGGTATGATAAGTCCACAGATATTATTATTATTGTTAAAGATTATGACAATTGTATCATTAATATATATATATTGTCCCGCTTTGTAAAATCCTTATTTACTTTGGAAATATTCCAAATTACGCGCAGTGACGTCAATTTAGGCTGAGTGACTACTGAAACACACACACACACACATACTCACAATCAATATTAGACAAAAAGCTAATAATAAAAAAGCAAGAGCAAATACAGTTCTTTTACTTCAACCCTTTCTTGAGCCATTGGGAGATAGAGCTTGTATATACTGAAAAAAATTGAATAGCTCAAAACGTTTGATTACAATTACTGTCGCAAACTTTTCAATATTATTTCTCTATTATTGCTATTAACACACTAACGATATCCTTTTAAAACGGTTGGTCAATCCGGAATGATTATAAAAACGTTGACGAATTTCCTGTCATTTGAAGTAATATTTTTAAAACTCTCATTATCCCATGGCCATTACGAGAAATGTAGTTATGTGATAGTTTAAATGGCCATGTAAGTCACAAGGATATAGATCGCATAATGACAAGGCCCGGTAGCGATCTGCGGCGACAGTGACCGGACCACCGGCGAAGGGTTTTTTGAGCATGGCTTCATTAGAGCGAAACAAGTGATTGACATGAGACTACAGGAATACTTCGCTTGGGGTAAATTAAGCCGAATAACCCTTCAGTGTTTCGGACTCAATCAGTGTAATACTTTAGGATTCAACGAATCGTGAGCAGAAGGTTGGTTTAATTTATTGCTTCTAGCTTTTGTTTTTTAAGCGGATGGCTGTTAATGAATGGTCAGCATGATGTTTATATTTAGGGAACTACTTTTTTCAATTAAAATACTGGCAAGCAATATGGAATACATAACCATTAGTATTTCCTTATCGGTTTTATTTGTATACTAAACTTTAGGATTTTTACACTTGCTTTTGAAAGTTTTGCATATTAATAAGCTAATATATCAATCAAGTGTTTCTCATGAAAGCATAAATAATTAAGAATAATATATATATGATGGCATTTGATGTTCTGGCTATGCCAAAAGCTGATTAACAGATCAAAATTTAGAAATACTAATATATTTATTATACCAATGAATTTACAAAAGTAGTTACATATGGGCAAAGTGTCACGGCACTAGTTAAATACTTGTATCGCAGGAATTTTTGTATTAATTACATTGGAGAATTATCGTGTGTCAAGTATGCGGCCTGTAGTATTATGTTAAGCACAGTACTGTCAGTTATTATAAAATTAGGTTAACGTCACAGACTTCGAAGAAAATTGTACTTTATTAACAGTTCAAAATGTTATAGATTCTACAGTTCATGCTTTATTTAGGTACTGAAAATGTAAGACAACAAGTTCAAGAAAGCATCGTTAAGATATACTCTTTAAAAATTTAATTAAAATTAAATTTCGCATGTTTATTAAAGCTAGCCTAGCGTATTTAGTATTCTAGGCTGCTAAGCAGTTCCGTAATTCTGGAATTGTTGAGTTCTGGAACCAACCATTGCACATTGGTGCTGTATAAAAATCTTTTTCCGACAATACAATTTACCTATGCTTAGCATACAATTTTAATACGTATTTAATCTATATATATACCTAATACTATAGAAATGTATATGTTTTCAAAGTAGATAGTAAGTGTTAAAAAAACGATTAGTTCTAGATTTTTTATCTATATGTGTTTGTAATACATTCAGTAAGTACATAATATATTATTTATAGTATAAACCAAACCTAGTCCAAATTTCACTGCTAAAGATGCGGGCTAAAAAAGTTGTAAAAAATTGTTTCGTATTGAATTGAATTATAATGCAATCTCTACTAGCGATAAACTGTAACATCATTAACTTTTTTTTTGCGTTTTATAAGTTTGTCAATAATTAATCGTAGCTATATTACAATGCAAAATTTTGTATTCACTTTTTTTTAATCAATCATGCCAAAACTACGGAACGGATTTTGACGAAACTTCGTAGCAACATAATTTGTGTACCAGATTAGTAAATGAGTTATACAAATGTTTACTTTTACACTGTGGACGCAACCGCCGGGCACATCTAGTTTTACATATAAATAACTTTAAAAGTTCTCGAGCTAATCATAATAGATGTGACGTTACAGATAAAATATTTATTCAAGCCACAACAATAGATAATAGAATCGAAATGGGGTTTATTGATAATATGATATGCTGTAATCTACGAAGCATTATGTGAGGTCAGTTCAATAGAGGATGGAGCGGTTGTAACGTAATTTCTTCCATATTGATAAGTCAATGTTTACTGTCACTCACCTGGTAGGAGCAATGAACTTTGTGCATTAAATACTCAGGTTATAATTATGTCCTTAGTTTGAAACTGAAAATTTATATATTACGAAATGACATTGAAACTAAAGTTACCTATTAAGTACTATGAAAGATAATTGTTAAGTTATAAACCTGCATATTTGAAAAGAAAATCCCGAAAAGCTATCGTATATTTTTAAGAGCAGATAGGACCATATATATAACAAAATCCTCGGATTTTGTCTACGAAACTTGTGACCGACTTACTCAAAATTTTCTGAATGGAGTTTCACGCAGTTTTACAAATATATTCCCGAGGTAGGTAATATTGTGTATAACTTCTACATGTTGCAGTCTGGCATGTTTCATTTACGAGTGAACAATGAAGAAGAAAAAATATTGTTTCATTTGCCATCAAACCGAATCAATTCATTATGAATTTTTGTCATCACCTTGACAATGTCAAAATCATAATACTATTTAAAATGAATCTTACGATTTCATAACACACTCTAGTCACACACAAAAACAACATATTACAGGTCCAGATCGAGGTTTTAAAAAATCTTTCAAATGTCATTACTCATAGAATTACTTCAGATATCAAATTTACATTGCCACATGAGACGCCCGTCGTCTAGCAATACGTTATTAAGAGTAGGCATTAAAGGCGACATGAAATGTAATCATATGTTTATAACTTTCAGTACAACACTAAAACACTTTACTGGAGTAATAAAACTATTAAAGACAGTAATTTTAATAAATTAGCTATCTAATGTCCACTTCTCTCGTCCTATTATAATTATTTCCATTAGCATAGATGTTTAACAGCCATATTGCCGAGCTCACCGTGTTCGATTTATAAACTTATTTCACGTACAAGTTCTGTAATTTATTTTACGGCCAGTTCCATTTTTATTTTCAGCATCGTATAAATCACAATTCCCGATTTGGTGTAGTAATTTAAGTAACCAAATTGTATACATACGGGAAAATTTGCAACATTCGCAGGTGGGTGCGCGTTTACATTTCTATATGGCTATGTGTCAGCTACCCATATGGTATTTTATGACCGTCTCGATATATCACGATGGTGCATGTTTTTGTGCGAACGGTCCAAACGATTTTTATGTAGTTTAATTCAATGTCCAATGGCGGTATCGAGCCTAATTATTTGAATAGCGCAGTACGACGCTTTGAGTAAAGCCGATAACTCTTCCGAAAGCAATCCGTGGACCCGCCTTAGAGATTAATTACGTCGTCCATTTTTGTTAATAGGTTATGTTAAGGAAAAATAAAACAAAGTAGAAGAAATTAAGGTTCATATTTCCTTGTGTCACTGAAATAAATCCGATGAACAACTTAACCAAATAATTTATGTACTATATATATCTACTATATAAATTACTATTTTTACATCGTTTTCTCCTGCGTTAAAAACGTATTCAAATCTCCTGCTTTGTATGTGGACCGGGAAACTGCTTTTATATAACATTTTTAATTATTTATTTATAATGATGAACGACGATTAAAATTATTTTATTAAACCCGAAAGTAACCTATAGCCATGATCACGCGGTTTTCGCCAGTAGATAAGTAAATCATCAAGGAAGATTTTAGTGCATAACTTGTTAAGGTTTTGTGTTAGCTGTTTGCGTTCATCAAAAACGATGTGTAATCAATCCCATTGATATATTTACAAAAAGAGTGTAAAAAAATAAATATTTTAATTATTATATTACAAAAAAATCTTATTTTTTAGGACAAATTACTATAATTTTTTTACATTACAAGCAGAGAAAAGAAAATTTGGAGCCTTTTGGTGACTGCCGACGCCCACAGGCGCCCACACACACACATAACTACTTTGTAGGTACATTGCCTTCCATCTTTCCTATTCGTCCAATGGGCCACCGGTTTATTATATACATTCGTTTAAATTAATATTACCTCGTGAGTTAAAAGATTAACACACGTCGTTGACGCGCGTCGTAGCTAACCCATAGATATGCAGATGGGTTGTCTTCTTTCTCTTCTCCCCTCCAGTAGGCCACTAGAACTGAGAAAATCCTCTAAATGCGCCAGCATAAGCCTGTCACTTCAAATTGACATCTTGTGAGCGAGGCTTCCCTTTCCGCTCGTGTCAACCGAATGTAAAAATGTATAATTATAATCTTTGTTTTTTAATGCCCGTGCATAGTCGGGGCGGCCTGCTAGTAAAATATTTAACAGTTTTCATTATAGTGACGGTGAAAATAGAATCGATCTACCTTTTGGTCAAAACAATTATTAAAAACAAACACAAGAAAAATCTCCATTCATTTTGTGGCTAAAAATGTCAATGCTCAGGTTTTCTACACAATTACCGGCTGCAATCTCAATCAAGCAAGTTAACTTGATTGAAATTGCGCTTAAAAATATTAAAGCGATTTAAAGCGTATTTGGATTAGAAATGAAAAAGTTAATAATCCACTTTGTGTGCGTGTGTTTTTGTGTGTAATTAAAAAGATCCTCGCAGGAGACTTTTTGACACAAGTTGCACCTTTCAACGATGTATTCATTTCGGCGGAGAAATTTCGAATATTTCCGAAATACCCAACTACCTGTTACCGATCTCTAAATTTATTGCCAGCCGTTAATTTATTATACGGACACGATTGATAAATTAAGTAGCCAGAGTCTAAACGTTGACGTTTAGAACGTTTGCTGTTAAAATTTAAATATCATTTATTCAATTGTCGGAATGTTACGAATGTGGGTTAATAACAAAATTATGATCTGGGTGTAATTTATAGTAAGCTGCTATCTCAGATAGTAAAATACATCCAGAAAAATCTAAAAAAATACTTGTTTGGAGAGAAGATTAATAAGAATTACATTTTAAATTAAATCATTGATAATTATCAATTCTCTATTTTGCCGGTTCTTCTTAGGACATGGCTAGAGCTTAACTGGTGGTAGATTTCTTTGTAGATCTTCATAAAGTAATTTTTAAAATTCTATTTGCATTAAAACATTTAAATTCGGTTGTCTTTTTAGTAGTTAGTTTTTGATGCCTTTATAGTACAAATAGCAGCTCGTCCTGGCTTTGCACGTATTTTTCATAACTACTTCATTAAAAAATATATAAAATATCGGCCTCGTAAAGATTGCACGTTATGATGAGAACAAATTTAATTTATGACAGATCAACATCCATCGGGACAGCTAACTGTCAATAATATCTGCAGCTACCGAGATAAAAAAATATTTTAATATTTTTTCACCCCTTCATTACATCATCGTAGCTTTCATAGTCATCTATGTCGTTTTCTAAGATATTATATAGCCTATGTTATATTATATAGCCTATGTTATATTATATAGCCTATGTTATATTATATAGCCTATGTTATATTATATAGCCTATGTTATATTATATAGCCTATGTTAATCGCAGATGTAGAATTGTAATTGTAATATATTTTTCCCATCCGATCAGGTGGTTTCGGCGCCTCAATACAAACAAACGAACGAGGAGAAGGAAGGAGGTAGTGCCATGCATAATGTATGACGCTACATCCTCCTATGCAACGGAATTGGGTCGGAATGACCGGGGAGGTACCTCTCGCTCACATAACACTGCCGTAAAGTGACATCTTCAGTGTCACGTTTCGAGTGGTTTGTGAGTAGCCTCCATTAGGAGGGAGGGGGGGGGAATGGGCGTCGGTAGTCGCAAAAAGGCTCCGATTGCCCGTTTGTCCCCCTATTCTATACACAAAAAAATACCTTTCCTCTTTCTATTGTAATCGTGGGATACAAATAGTAGAAAAAGCTATAATGAACGAAAACACGTAGTAACTTTTTAATACTGCATTATTTTTAGTTCTCATCATCTTCCTCGTTTGACTTTACCCGTTGCCTTTTACACAGATGAAACGTGCCGAACGCATCGAATTCATCTCGCACCAGACTGGACTGTGGATTTGTCGAATGCTTATCTCAAGTCGGCGAAATCTGATCAAAGTTTATGTAAATAGTAATTTATTTTTAATAAGGCTCGTAGTTTCGTTTCTGATCAGAAATAACGAACGTCGTTTCAAAATGATAGTGAAGTACCAACCAGATCTTAATAAAACAAATTTATATTGCGGACGAACTAAATGAATATATCGTTATATACAGCCCATATTCTCTGCAAAAATGGCTTCAATAAATCATAATAATAATAATAGTAACGTCGTCGTAGCCGAATTTCGGCCACGGTTCTCTATAGATACTTGCTGACTGTGCAGGCCATATTATAGTGCACAAATGCACTCCTTGTTCCCTCATCCTCTTTAACCGATCATGCGGCAATCCAACGCCTTAACGAAGAGCACCTCCGAGGCACGGGGCGTTGCACCGCCAGCTTCATGACCTTACACTGGTATAAGAAATTGGAAAATCCAAATAACACGTTCATCCAACCAGGAACTCGAACACACGATCTCACGGACATATATAAAAATACTGTAATGTATTTAGTACTACTATTATTATTATTATTTATATAAAAATACTGTAATGTATTTAGTGCTATTATTATTATTATTATTTATATATTACTTAGTACTATTAGTACTATAATTATTTAGTATTTGTATGTAGTCGATGACATCGACAACTTCGTCTGTTTGCCCAATTTTGGCCCAGGCCTCCTCCGCTTCTTTCCACTTTACTTTCCTGGTGATACTTCTGTCCTGTGACAGAATGCGGTTTTTTATATGAACTACTACTCTCTACTCCTTACTACTCTCACTAAAGCCAGCGGCTACTTAAGGGAACTCATTATTATCTCAATAACGAATTTTATAATTGACCTGTCTTGGTCAATTTATTGTTATATCGAGTCTATAAAATTTACCCTATTGGGTATTACAATGAAAACGAAAAGATTTCCTACGAAAAGAAAGGAACATTACGTTGATGCTGAGATGTGCTTAGAGAGTTTGTCTGATTGATAATTATTTCTTTTATAATGCAAACAAAGCTGGAGTGAACAAAATTATTTTTGAACAACAATCAATAAAAAATATAAATGTTATTGGATTACCTATTAATTGTTGTTGGTAATGTTTTATTACGACTGGTCGTCTCGCGATCCCAAAATAAATCCACATCGAATGATTTGGGTCATACGCTTGTTGACGAAAGGCAACTTTATACACTTGACCAAGGCCAAGTGTGCTTTGTTATAGCGCCCATACTCATACATATACCTTAATGTTTTCTGCAGGTTATGTGTAGGTACATTTTTACTAAATGCTTTTCTATTCTCCACTGCATTGATATATTAGTCGTTGTTTTAAAACATTTATATAACAATATTAAAACAGATATTGTTTCATTTTTTATTTTTTATTTTTAAATTGTAATCAAAAATATTAGAAAATATTTCTTTGTACTAAAAATATTAGAACTGGCACATTTATAACTGCCTAAGTTATGATTATTATTAAAATGTACATAAACATTGGGATCATAGATTGTATACGGATACGTTTGTATATGCAAGCTACACACAAGGCGATAGCATAGCTTACATCGTGTTGGTCATATATGAGCCAGAGCTATTACGCCAGTTGTGCAAGTCCGATTCAGTTGCAATGCTGTAGATACCTGTCATGTACGCCTCACTTACTTAATATGGATAGGATGGAAGTATTATACATCATTTAGTGTGAATAAATAACGCTAATTAATACCTACTAAGGCACGTAATGGATGCGAGTAATAGAGATGGTTCGTCTTGGCGATCATTATTCAGAGAGCCCCATGGCCAGCAGTGGACCGATAAAGGCTGATAGTAATGATGACGGTGAAGGCGTAGGTTTCTAAAATTAAGTAAAATTTTCAATTTCAATATAAACATAGCTATTACATTTGTATACGCTCTTTGCTCTTACGACCAGGCTGTATTGGGTTTAAGTTTGCTTCCACAGCCTAAACTTATTAGGTCAAATAAAAACTCATTTGCTCTGTTGGGGATTGGAAAGGAGTATTTTTGAGTATCGGTGAAACTTGCGTTGCTATGTATTAAAATGTTGATTAAACGAACATATAGTCAGTATTCAAATTCATTGTAGGATTTAAATAAATTGAAACCACAGCCCAAACTTAATTAATATGCATTTTTTGTTCTCGAAAATAATGGGATCTGCGCAAGCAGCTGGATGGTGGCGAGCGCGCGCGCGACGCGTGCCTTCGAGGCACGGACATAGCCGAACCTACACGAAGATTCGCGAAGGCGCCGTAGGACAATTATAAAAACTGTACTATTCGCTGTAGTACCTTTTTTATACTCATTATTTTTTATATTTTGTCATACTCACATTAATTATTATTTCAATATCTATGAAAATAGTATTTTACGACATCCTATCATTAACTATCTTTAAGAATATCAGGTTTTCTAATTGTTTAATTATTTAAATAATCATTTTTTAGAATAACATTCTACATTTTGAAAGATAATTTAAAATAGATTAATGCGAGGCAATGTCGCGAATACTCAAAGATACGGTCTTGAAATTTATAGCTAAGCCGTGTGCTGCGAAGATGGTAATTGAAGCCACTTATGACTTGACTGGTTAAGTTGTATACGGCAAAATTACAGGCATCCTATTTGAAGCATGCACATCAAATGATCAGCCCTGTCGATTGTTTATTTCATACATGGCACAACTAGTTATCCAAACTAGACTGGCAACATAAAAAGTTGTTCCGATGTTAAGGGATACAGCATTACTCGGTAACTAACAATTAATATAAAGAGAATTAATGAGTGGACGCGTGTATGATCGAAACCACACGAATATTCACAGGTGTGCAAATACCGCATCTAGTCTATCCTGTTTCGTAACCGAACAATTAGACGGCGACGGAAATATCCACCCATGATGCCGCTTCCCTTCCATTATCAAAAATTACTATTGCAATATGATTTCGCGGGGCGGGCCCGTACGTGAACGAACCAAGATTGTCTTTTCAAATTAAATGTTATACTTATGCCCCTTACTTATTGGATGTTTTTGCCAAATTGTAATCTGAGGTGGACCTTCTGTTGTTGCAATTCGCGAATGTGCCTAGCTATTTTAGCAAAATCCTTACGGAATGCCACAGCACAAACTGGTTGTGCTTTTTATTTCTACCACAGCGATACATAAAATGGGAGAGTAATAATTTAGCAATAAATAATATTTATAGATTTACCGCGATATAATTGCGCCAACTGATCGCAGTTCAGTAGTAGTCTTGTTATGATTTAGTACAAATATTTTATACGCCGAGGCGAATTTAATGACCTTGGAATGAAATATTATTTTATCTCTACAGTCATGCATTTTCCTACCGAATGTTTTCTTTGGGAAACCCTTTTTTTTGTTGACGCGGGGAAACGCATCTACGCGCCTTCACTGGCCCTGGGAGGGGTCCAGTGGTGTGTGGGACTCGCGGCACATGATAGTGCTGAATGCTCGCAAAAACCACCGCGAGTGCCATCAGTGCCGCCCTTGGTGAGGTGCCCCGGAACAACAAATCATCGAAGCGCCTCGACGGCCAGTCGGCCCTCTAAGGAACCAACTCCACCTCCAGAGATGGGGTTGCCACGCGCTACAGGAGAAACCCACCGTCTTTGGGACAGTGCAATGGAGTGGGGTTCCCATCCTCGCCCCTTGCCCAAAAGCGGCACCTCCTGTTGCTCTTTGGTCCCCTTTTTTTATAAGAGGAGTACCGAGAGCGATTCCTCCTCCTGATCTTTAGACCCATCTATCTTCTTATAAGAGGGGTGCATAGATCCAACTCGGTTCAATTAGCTTCGCCTAGGTACACCCCAGGCTACTAAGCCATCGCCACGACAAGGCCTGAACCGTGTTGGTTTCTTTGGAAAAACCTAGCACAGCTTCATCGGATAGCTGTGTGCTCATAAGGTCCCTATATATATTAAGATGGATTAATGTTAAATTGTAGTAATAGGACATCAGTTTAATTAATGTGAAAGACGACCTTGGTTTTTTGGTAAAAACAACGTATCTGGCAGCATTTTGGTCAGCTTTAGTCTCAAGGCATGACGCCGTACCACTTGATGTATCCTCATAGATGTACACGTACCACTCATTGGGAAAGATTGATCGTCAAAGCTCTTGAAATTTATTTAGTATAAGTAATCTTATAAATATATTACATATGGTGCAAAACTTTGACATCTTTAAATAAATTATATAGTATTCCCATTGTAATTATTGATAATTTTTAATTATTTATCAATCACATACAAAAGTTGATTTAACTGTTTTTGTGAAATAACTTCAACAAACATCTTATGATAATTATTGGCAAACGTTAAAAAAAAATTAAAGGACCACATTAAAAATGTGTTGTAACTGAATCGATATTTATTTTTTATTTTTTCGGAGGGTCCTAATACTGGTTGGCGGCGCTAGTCCAGCCTCAACAGTTCAACTGACTACGAAGACTTTTTGTCTTCAGGTTTAGGGAGACGATAGGCGGACAGACCTCCTCTTTTCCCGCAGATGGGAAGAGATGAACCGGGTTGATTGTGGGCGTACCCTATAGTAATTATTTTTGGGACCGAAAAGGGGGAAGCGGCCCCCTCCCCACTCTAGTGGGACGGTGCGCGCACGATGCCGTTTTAATTGCGGTGTCGTGGATAAGGATAATTTGATGAATTGAATATGAGCTCGTTTAATGCTTGGCTTATCTGAGGAGGCCGGCCTTCTCGCCCCCCCCCCCCTCTCTGACAGAGGGGGTCGACTTGCGCTACAAATCGGCAAAAGCCGTATCCTTAATTTCTTTATTATTAGAGCTCTCTAAAGTCGCGTTATTTTATTTCTATCAATCTAAGCTCTCGACTTACGAATTCAAACCCGGGCTCGCTTCCGTAAGAATCGATATTTATGTTTCTTGACGCCATATATACTAAATCATTATTTCTATCCCCCTTGCTCTATTACTAAATATTTGCCTTGGGATTAGTTACACTTTAAAATTTGAGTTCAAACCTTTAAATTATTCTTACAATTATATATGACAAATGAAGAGAAACGTACACATAAACTTCGATAAATCTAAGATCTTAGCACAATCACAAATCTGCTTCCATTTTCTGGACAGTTATAATGCCGAGATACTTGAGTATGACTTGAACAGGTAGAACGCAGTTTGCACTTGTTGATTAAGGATTTAGGTTGATAGACTTGCTGGTAGATGAGAGCTGTCGGTAGCACAATTCATTGGCATTTCTACCAAAGACGTTATGAATGTATAAATAGTTAATGGTTTTAATCTTATGGTGTATTATTGTGAAATTTTATTATTCCATTTAAAGACTTCGCATGCTATTATTGAGTAGCGAAGGCAGCGTACCACCGTATATCTATTTAACATCTCATTATATAATTATGTTTGATGCAAATAAAGTATTACTTATTTATTGAAAAAAAGGAATGACTAAAACACGGTTGATAAAGATAATCATGTATTCATATATTTTTGAAATATCTCAAAAATACTAGCTGATATAAATACAAACACATAACTCGAATATGTTAATTAACTGCTTATAACTAAGAAACAAACAACCTGATTCTCAATATAATATTCGTTCGTAAAAATCAAATTTTAAGTAAAGTAAATTTTAACTAATATCGAGGTTTAAATTGATTTTGAGTTTCATCATGACGTGGTGTTTGGGAAATCAAAAAATAAGACATGTAATAAATTTAAATTTGTATTTATTTCTATCACAACCAAAACGGTGGATGCTGTTGTGTTTCAATAACATCTTATTAATATATCCATAATTATTATATTATTGTACTTAGGCTTAAGAGTATTAGGAATCTGTCTTAGGGTACTAGAACCGCTTACGTTTACGTACAAAATAGTCTTTGTTTCATTATTATATTAATAAAGGCACAAAAGTTCACTAAATCTAAAGCCTAGCATTAGCGAGAGAGCTATATAAACACTTTTATTGCTTTCTTAAAACTAAGATTTTATAAATCTGTACCTATCAATACTTAAACATAGTGACTAGATAACAATAACTTAACTAAATTTTATAAACATAAGGCTATATAAAGGCACAGCGAATTTAAGTCTTCAATAGTACTACTAAATGCTTAAATGGAACAAAGGAAGTGATTAATTTCAGTCTTGATATTGCTATTTCATCCTTGTATGAAATGTACGCAATGTATTCGATCGTTCAGTCGCACGGAATGATTTCATGGCGTCGTTATTTACTACCATTATCCCCTCTCATTAGGAATATACTGATTGCGCTTAATTAGAGGTTCTCTCAGAGACTCTTTCGCTCAAACGTTCGGATACTTCTGGAAGCGAATACCCGTTTTTTCACAATCAACAAGCCGCATAATGGCTGCAATTTCATCACCATAAATCACGGCACCTGAGAAATAATAAAAACACTGTTAATATCGTCAGTACTCGAAATCGAATCTACTGTCTAAGTGTGTATTATTTCCATAGAAAAATACCGTAACCAGATGTTTGCTTGGCAAATATTGTAACACGTGTGCTTCCCTCATCGCCCTTATATTTCCTCTTGAGATTTCGACTTCCGGTACAATAAATTAATCGCCGACAGAGTGCTTTTTTGCTCAGTTTTTAGACTTTTTTGATGGCGCTAAATTTTAAGCAATCCATAAAGGACCATATGCGTTGACAGTATTCGTTGACCGGATACATCGTGTTGATACAAGATACAACTAATTTAAGAGAGCCCGTTGGGAAACCTGTTTCCACTTGTAGTATATCAGAGGAATAATCTAACATGTTTTGTTTTAAGAATTCACTTTTTGTGGGATTTAGGTCTTCATAACTACTAGGCGCTCAGGTACCAGAAGTAATTGATGCTCGTATTATACAATAAAAAGGTTACCAGATCTGGTTTTGCTGAACGTATGAAATATACTTTTATAATGCAGGTTGAACCCATGTCAAAGTTAAAAAATATTATCAAAGGACATTTCGGTGCTATTGTGAAACATTCCTTTGTATGATGTGATTTAACAATGAATAGATCTAGTCTATGCGACGATTCAATGCGCAAGCATAATAGTATGTGTTTGCTTTTTGGCTCGTAAGCCATAGGGTTTTAAATCTTCTTTGGAATTATGCAATATAAAAGCGCAGACCTGACCCAGTAGGCAACCGTGACTAACGAATAGGACAAAGAGCTTAGTTATTTTTTTTATACCTGAGCTTTTTACAAACCCGCCGATGTTATTCACAATTATATGCGAAGTTTGCTTGTGACATTCCGAATCTTGGATAATCACTTTGTCAATAAAGTCGCGACAAAAATGTAAATAATACGATAACAGACAAGTAATCGATACTTTAGTGCTTATGTCAATTTACGAAGGGATTCCTTCAAAATTTGGAATATCTTATCTAGCTTAAGTAACCTTGTGCTTATCAGATTCAAGTGACATTGAATTTGTGTTTGTACAAAATTCATATCTAAAGCTTAATTCTTATTAGATTATATTAACTTAAATAAAATGTATTTGAAACGAACTCACCTCAGTTCATTGTTGCTGCCACCACGATATCGCGTCAAGCAGCTCTTCATCTTCTGGGCTCATTGGTTCATAGGTGTCATGACAGTTCTGTCCAACTGAACTTTCTGACACAAGTGAGGGCGCCGGTGAATGGGATTCGTCCGAAGACGGCGGAGTCTGTGGACCACTCGTGCCCAAGGCGAGACCCATTTGTGTTTCTGAACACCCCTCATCACTTTCGTCCAGTAATCGTTTCAAACTCTTGATATATTCTACAGCCAGTCTCAATGTGTCAACTTTGCTCAGTTTACGTGAAGATCCTCTCCCTCCAGCAAGAGCTGCTGACACAGCTGAAGGGATATGTTGTCTGAGAGCTGCAAATCCATTATTAACTTGTTTCACTCTGTTCCGTTCCCGGGCATTCCTTCTCGCTACCGATGCGGGTTGAGCTGGATACGTCTGGAGATAAGTTTTCTTCTTGCATCTGTTCGTGTCGATCGGTGCCGGCGCCAGGCGCCTAGGCACGGATTGTAGTTGAGTAAGTTTGTTAACTCCGAGATTTTGATAAGCGTGGATAGCTGCCATCGGCATCGCGTAAATAAAACAGTCGGTGAGATCGTAAGCGCGCGTGTGAGTGCCGCGAAGGTTGGCGGTGGATTGGCGTAGGTGGCGCACACCCCCGACACTAAGTAGCGCGAGTCGCGAGCGCGGCGGTGGGGCGCGTGCCGTGCGCGCGCGCAAGCACGGGCCTATCCTCCCTCCCCTCTGTTTGCTACTTGTTGCGCGCCGATCAAAATACGCCAGCTCTTATTATGCCATAGAGCCACTTCGCCGCTATTGTGCACATAATTATTATCCATTACCTTGTTCGGAATAATAGTTGTTTTGTTTATATTTAGGGCTCATTAGGTACGATGTAAAAGATTAGAAGATACGATTATGTAGGTAACCTTATTTTAATATGGGCACCAATAATGGACATTACTTTGAAGTTTAAAAAAAACACAACAGTCAAGTACGATTCGAACCCGGACACCGAAGGTTCTGTTCCATACCTACTAAACTGTACAGTTACCTTTGCGGATGCATAAAATCTGTATCATAATAATTAATATTAATAATATTTATAATGGTTATTATTGCTATAATGCTATATATATAAATTGCCAAATTTCAGATTTGTCCTTCATTCTGCAGTTTGTAGGTTTTCTTCTAACATTTATTACTTTTACAGTGTATTAGCTTGATACTTGATAAAATAGAAAAAATGTCCATTGGCTTGCAATACAGTCCCTTAATCGTTGAGGCCAGTTTCCAATTCAAGCCCGCACTCTTTCCACGGGGAAATTCTTCGCTGCCAATCGTATGGATTGCTTTAGGGACTCCAAATTATCATGGCGTACTCTCTAAAACTGACCATAAATCATAATCCAGCGCATTAAGTTCGGAACTAGATGAGTAGTGTTCAGCTTTGATGTAACTCTAGTCCGTAACGTTCATTTTAAACAAGATTGTGTAAATCGAGCTTTATTATGTGATCCCGAGTCTTGCCAATACAAGGACCATACTTGGTTATTGAACTTGGTGTTGTTACGGGGCCTACTCAACACTTGTACCGATGTGTCGATACCTGTTTCACAAAAATATGGCTCAGCCACTCCTTCTTAGCTAACATCCTACCAAACCATCACCAAAGCCGGAAAATGCCCAAGTTTCACTCTGTCGACTATCAGTCGAAAAAAAAAAAGCTTTGGAAAGCTTCCTAAGAGCTTTGAGCATAAATACGTTCATTTGGTTTGTTAGAATGTTGCTCAATTGTAAAAAAAATCTCATCCCTAAACAAACTCTTTCTTTGACCTGCCTTTGCGCACCGCTTCAGTAGTTGTTTCCATTTTACCATATCTTTAATTTATCAGCTAAGAAATTACCAGTGCGTCTCTCATAGGTTGTAAGTCCTAGGTCATCACTTATAATACGCAACACGGTTCTAGGTTCTATCTTCATTAAGAGAAAATAGCTGAGAGAGATAAAAGCTTTTGCTTTCGGACAATATTTCTTCGTGTTCTTTCCCTTACTGCTTTGACCACCTTTTTCGTATGAAAACTACATGGACGGCTATACAGTACCTATTAATAGCCCGGTACATAAACATTTGATTAATACCAAGTGTACGGAGAATTTTAAAAGTCGTATTTGGCTCCATTCCTACTTTGTGTGATGCAATCATAGCGATTTTGTTCTCTTTACCATCCCACTCCATTTTAATATCGCAAAATGTCGTACAATATATTTGCGTCAAAATGAGAAAACACAATGAACAATTGCATAAAAATTACAGATTAACATTGAAATGTAACATTCCTTTATTTTTAATTGTAACAGTATTTAAGGCCTATCTAAGAATTATTAGACACTACTCTTTTTTTTCATCGCAGACTTTAGAAAAGGGTCCTGACTGACATACACAGGTGTACAAAAAAGTAAATCACGTTGTCCACAAAGTAAAATGTTACACAATCGTACAATACGGGTTCCGTTTTTCCTTAAGTGTACGGAACTTTAAAGATGAATAATTTAAAAAGTCTTAACATAATCTCTAGTCATAGATGATATCTCATTTTATATTACGCAAAATATATTTCATAGGAGAGTTACGCTTACGTGCCTCGGGACAGGTGCATGTCGGAACATCAAAACTTTATCCGAGGTAGGCGAATCAATTAGAAACTTTTTTGGTAAAAATATTTTGAATAAAGTTGACTGTATTTTATGTAATTAAAAGAAGACATGCGGTCATCTACTATACCTACTATACCTATGTTTTACTTAAGTAATGTTCTTCTATAAAAATTTACAAAAAATAATAAATTTTCTTAAAATAAAATGTTATGTAAAAGCGTTAAACAAATGATAAGCATTTTGGATTAGTAAATTCAGAATGTATCCCTCTTGCTTGCCTATTATAAAACATTGAAACTGACCAGAAGTCATTTGCGCCTTTCAATTGGAAATAGATACATAAATGCACATGGGCTTAACTAAATGATGGTGCGTTCAGCAACTTCTCTTCATTTCTAGAGGTTTCTTGAGTTTCGTTGCGATTGCTTAGCAATAATTGTGCTCCTGTCTAATGACTACGGGTGCCCATAGACATTCGCACAATTATTATGGAATAATGCTACAACCAAAAGGAGCGATTTGCGCAGTTTGTGTCGTTGAAACCGCGAGGCCCTGTTATTATTTTAACATGACGTATGTTTTTAATAAATTCGAACAATGAACGATTAAAAGATTAACAGTATTTTTACTTATCTTTGAACGCATTTATTTACAAAAACAAAAGATACACGATTTCACATTGAACTTTTCGTTTTAAAGCATCCGTTTAAAAACTATTTACACGTTTATATTTTTTTTGAAAACTCAGACTTACGCTCATGATTTAAAGTTATTTTTATAAAGTGTACAATTTGATATTTGCGCGTCTTTTATAAGGACGGTGTTGAGACGTTGACTGTGTACATTGGTACTTTTACATGTACACGTCATTACGGTTCAAATTCATTAAGTTGTGAAAATATGACAATGTATGTAAAACGGTCGGCGTGTTGCTGGTCTGGGCTAAATATACGCGGAGCTTTGTTGGTGGCGTCAGGTTGTGGCAGGTGCGAGGTGGCGCGCGACACCGTTCGGCTAATGCGCTTCACGGCACCGCCGCACGTGACATGTACGACCCAATTTTATGGAAACTTCACCAGAAAGCAGGTAAATAACGACGGCACATATGATTCACTGTTGGACTAGGATCCAGCGAAGTCTGGGATGAATATTAGAGCATAGTTAACTTATAAAATTAATGGCATTTGCCTGATAATGTTGATATAATAGGTTCCTCCGTTAGACTAGGTTGCGGCGTAGTCTGGGAAGAATATTAGAGCACAGTTCACCTATAAAATAAATGGCAATTGCCTGATAATGTTAACATATATGTTTCACTCTTGGACTAGGATACTGCGGATTCTGTGAAGAATATTAGAGCACAGTTCAACTATAAAAGTAATGGCAATTACCTCATAGTGTTGACATTAGAGTTTCTCTGTTGGACTAGGATCCAGCGAAGTCTGTAAAGAATATTAGAGCATGGTTCTCTTACAAAACTAATGGCAATCGCCTGATAATGTTGACATTAAAGTTTCTCTGTTGGACTAGGATCATGCGAAGTCGGAACGATGTTGGGGTATATTTCACATATTCGCTGGCCGAGTAAGGATAGAAGAATTTGTAAAGTTTACCTGTCCAAATGGCCGTCTACGCAGAATAGAGGACGTTGTCTCTACCAAACAGAATTTTAGGAACCATTCTTAAAGGTGCATGGAGTCGCGATCTTCCCAAAAGCCGTCAACATCGACTGCCGACAAACTTGTCCCTGAGCAGTCCTCCGAATTGTTGTACCTATTTCCATTTTTTGCATATGTCTGCGTTAGACTAGAGCTTAACGATATGCATTTAATGTGATATTGCAAGTAAATTTGTTCCGTGGATAAAAAGATAACGACAACAACACATTTTCACGCCAATTCTATAATAGGGTGAAGCAGGCAGTGCATAGTGCTCGGTCTCATATCAAGTTTGAAAAGGATGACTCTGAAGATAGAAATGATAGAAAAAAACAATTCTTCCAACAATTTTCTGACTTTATGTACGATTTCTGTGAAACTTGCCGTAGATTCTTTTTTTAATTTAAAATGTAAAATGTAAAATAAATAATATTTTATAATCTGTTGTATCGGTTTATTGTTAACAAGTCAAATTGCAATTGTTATTGAGTTTTAGAGCTAATTAATGGGATTTCCTGGTCTTAGGAATAGTTTCCTAGTGTCATTTACCAAAAAACTCAATTGACACTTGAAAGGCTTTGCTTTGACGGACGGCAATCACTGTTAATTAACTTGAAGAAGTGAATTGCTAAATGGCTAACTATAATACGCCATTTACTTTCAATTAATTAATTTAAGAAATATTTTTGAAAATCTAGTGTACGAATTATATTTCGTAATACCTGTTAACTTATTACATTACGTTAGCTTTTGCTAAGCACCTGCCGCAAGGACTTGTGTTACAGGTACTAGACAAATGAATTATTAAAGGCTTAAATAATAGAAATACATACAATACATAGGTAAACATACATAACCAGGGCGGTACTTAACATGTGAACTCGGGTGCACGATCATCAGTGCTATGTTATCTCTGCGCCAGATAATAGCTTTAGTTTTTGTGTCAAAAACATTTTTCACAGAATTTTGTGCTTTTAAAGACATCAATAATAGCAATACCACGATGGGAGATAACTCCAGTACAACGAGCTCACATCAAACCGCCGTACCGGCTAGGTGAACTACCACGACCGCGCGCGAGTCATGGTGGAAGGGAGGACTGACACAGCAGGTCATGCTCATGGCTCATTCATGGTCATGGCTCAACTAGCTCTCCCAGTCCCCAAGGTAATGCAAGGCCCACAGTGACTTGCCCTCCTCTGTATTGGAGGGGCGGGGCGAGGGGACCCTCTTAGGTAACTTCAGGATGCTTAATCGTCGTGTAGCCAAAGTTTCACTATATCAACCTATTTACAAGCTAAAAAAATGCATCTGTTTTCATGTAAAAAAGCAGGCCAATAGAAAGTAGTCATCTATGAATGTTATAGTCACTATATTTAAATTCAAGCCTCCGGCAAACATCTGATATCATAAATAGATAAATACATTAACAGATGATAATACATGAGTTTCGTAGCAATACCTTCGCCACCATGGGCAAGATCTATGACTGACAGCTTTTTTTTCGTAGGGACCTGTTGGCTGTTGCTGTTGGCGATGCATTTGCCATAACAGTTCACCGGAGTTTCATTTTTGTTCTTCTTTTTTCAAACTTGAACTTATGCTGTGGAAGCGAATAGATGCCCAATCAAACTTGTATTGCTATGAGAGCTTGTCGGGCGAAGAGGGTTCCTCTGACTAGAAAAAAACAGCAATCGCGTATAGTTACAAAAGTACTATCCCACCCTTGCTAAAGTTTATTTTTTAGATTAGATATGATATTTGGTTATTTTTCGGGTTTGGATAGATGTTTATTTTTCGGTAGTACGTAACTTTCAAAAATATCAATTTTGCTACTTGTCTAATGTTGGCAAATCTATACATATCAAGTATATACACAAATATCTATTCATTTGAGACACTATTGCCATCTATATTTTATGTTTTAACTACCCCTAGGTGGCTGATAGAATTGATCACGTGTTCATCCCCTATAACAAGTTTTTTCGAACGCCTGTAGATGGCGTTCTACGAAATTTTGTTCTTGTTTTAGCCATTAAGGAAAGTGTTAGTATTTCAAAATATAGATAGGTTAATAAAGAATTTTATCATTTAAGCAAAACAAAATACAATAAATTGCTTCCTAATAATCGTTTATTATTAAAATTGTACTATAATAAGAAATTAATACATTTTGTAGATATGTAATGTCGTATAGGTTTATTACTTTCAACCTAATAAAATTAAATAAAATAGTTTACGGACCAGTATATTCAATCCACTTAAGGTCTGTAGGTTTTGTTTTCAATTGTACTTTTCTAATAAGATATGTAAAAAAAAATCTTTGTATTCTGAACATCGAACTTTCCTTTTTTTCAGATCTGAACCTGTGCAACCGAAGAGAAGCCCAATTTCACCGGAACTGAACACTTCATAGGAACAATGAACTGCTCTGTAAAATTTGCTATTAAGATGCAGGTACATGATCGGTTTATGACGCAATTCGTATAGGAGTAGAACGACTGTCAGCAGCGACATCTGTACTTCACCCCTAAGTAGTTAGGGTTTTAATCAATCACGTTACAACCCTTCGTTCTAATGCCTCTACTCGACTATAGGTGGCACCTTTTTTTTGTTGACTCGGGGAAACGCATTTACTCGCCTTCACCGGCCCTGGGTGGGGTCCAGTGGTGTGTGGGTCTCACGGCACATGATAGTGCCGAATACCAACAAAAGCCACCGCGAGAGCCATCAGTGCCGCCCTTGGTGAGGTGCCCCGGAACAACAATCATCAGGGCAACTCGACGGCTAGTCAGCCCCCTAAGGGACCAGCTCCACCTCCACAGACGGGGTTGCCCAGCACTACAGGACGACCCCACCGACTTTGGGACAGCGCAATGGGGTGAGGTTCTCATCCTTGCCCCTTGCCCCGTGCGCAAAAGCGCCACCTCCTGTTGCTCTTAGGTCCCCTCTTCTTATAAGAGGGGTACCGAGAGCGATTCCTTTTCCTGATCTTCAAGTCCTCTCTTTTTATAAGAGGGGTGCAAATATCCCCCTCGTTTCAATTGGCTTCGCCTGGGTTCACCCCAGGCAACTAGGCCCCACCGTCACGACAAGGCTTGAACCATGGTGGGGTCTATAGATGGCAGCTCTCTCTGAATTATTAGCAAATAATGTGTTGTCTCTATTCATGAACCAGTTGTAATTTATTTTTATTTTAATAATAATTTAGGTATGTCTGTTGTACTACCCTATTATAAAAATCTGATGTTGCAAATCACAAATTATAAAATATGATCACCCATTCCACATTAACATGTTTCGTAGGGGAAGTAGTAAAGTTTTAAAATATCCAAACTTAATAAAGTCTAAAGAAGGTAAAATTGCAGTATGCCTGGCTGAAATTCCGATGATTATATATTTTAAGAAAGTGTGATAAAATCTGTAATACTTTTACGTATTTTATCGCGGTTTTATTTATAATTAGTGATTAAACAGACTGGTATAACATTTTATTTAACTACATATAAACAATAAAATTGGATAAACGAGAAAAAATGCCACAAAATGTGATGGAGGCTCAGCCTCTTAAAAAAAACTTTATCACATAGACCAATTAATTTGCACAAAAAATAAATTGCTTCAAATATTCTTTATATCTAAAATAAAACAGTGATGCATTGTTATAAATTACGCAGCGACGCAAACGAGACATATTATAGTTACCAAGTATTTATTACTTCATATTTCCATCCTTTATTGTATGAAATATGACGTATTTAAGACAATATATAATTTCGATCTTAAATTATAATATAATTGTATTATAAAGCCGCTGACTTAATGGAGCAGGAACGGTATTCGGCCCCCGTTATCGGGGCCCTTTGATTATGCAGATACATTCGAAGCCTTCATTACAATTACGTTGTCATTCGACCAATTTATTGACATTTTTAATAACCGCGTAGATTAAAGGTATGAATTGTTCATCGGATTTGCTTAATTATATCTGATATGAAATACCGAGGTTGAAACCTGATACTTTAATGGCCATTCCTCTTTTTAGTAGATGATTCTTATAATTTAATGCACGTAAGTGCAAAATTTTTGACGCGCTTTTATTGACTCTTATGCATTATTCTTTTTGTAAGCTTTTATTTATTTTACAATGTGGTTTGTTCATTTGCAAAGATTTATTATCCACTTCATGTAACCTGATTGTGATATGATTTGACATATAGTAACTTCCGTAGACCTAATGAAGTCCTTATAGTATAAGAGAGCTTTTTGTGGCTATCGATGCCAATAATCATCCGCACAACTATTATGTAGATGAGTTGTTCGCCTTCCCTCCTCCATTACAATGGATGACCGGAATCTCACAAACAGTATGAAACGAGACAGCTTAGCTGGAATAAGTGAGTGAGAGGTACCTCTCCGATTGTACCGACCCAACTCGGCTGTAGTGCACAGGTTGGCACCTGTTACTAACGATTTTTGCACTTTTTCTTGATTTCAACTAAAAACTAGTTTACCTTTCTTGCCTTAATTCTATAAACAATTAAGACGTATACAATTTAATGAATAGTGCTTATAACATAATTACACATAAAATAAACTTTTATATATTAAAAAAATATATGAATTTATTGTTGTTAATTCTTTACAGCCTTTTTCTTTGCTTGTTGCACGAGGAACAGGCCGAGCAATTGTAGTTGATCAAACCATGGGACTGAATCCCACCACCATGACAAGGCTCGAAAAATGGCGGGGAACCCAATTACCTTTCACATAAATGAATATGTGTTTGCCTTACACCGTACTAAAGCCATAACTTCGTAACGTGCTAAAATTTCTGATAACCGTAACGATCAATTTGTTATGGAAGTCAATGTCCTATGACGAAATCATTCGACAACATTTGCATAATTGAGTTACAAACACACACAGGCTTACAACCTTTAACGTAGACTAATAATTAAATGACGTCACAAAAACTCAATAAACCCGAATAAAACCTACCTTTTTAAATCACCAATGCTGGCTTACTTGCCAGTATTAACTTATAAAGAAATGTATATCCTTTTTTATTACACGAACTCAACTAAGGAATGATTAAAGCGATAGAGCGGCGATAACAGACATAGACAAATTTCGTGTGTCAGTACAAGAAACTTTACAGCACTTATAAACTCGCGGGAGAATATATTTATCTAAAAGTCTATCAGTAACCAAAGAATCCAAAAAGAAATATATTTATGCCGTACGGCTAAGCATATTAGTTAGTTGGCGCAAACAGCGCGGGTGTATAATTTTGCGTCTGCTGACACCAGACGCGCGATGGCCGATGTAATATATCACGCGGGTACACCATGGTGTATAATTCGTATAATTTATTGAGCGTCTAGTACTGGTAGCGAGACCGTAGACGTTTAATGGCGAGTAGCCACGCGACATGCGCATTCAGATTTTAGCTCTAGCTGTGGGCGAATCTGTGTTGTGGCCAAATGGACCGAACTTGTCCCATTTATTTATTAATGTTAAATGGACTACGAAGTGTTTCATTAAAATGTAGTAGATAGTTAATAATATATTTTATACGAGTCTCGTAATATCATGATGCTACAGGAAACCAGCGATTAACTAACAATGCGGTAACTTATTAGGAACATCATCTATAGTATGAACATCGTGCTAGAGATAGGTTTCTATCGTTATAGTAAAGCTACGTTTACGGATTTTATCATTTTACTAACCCGACGTTTCAAAAGCTTCACTGCAACCATGGTCACGGGTGGCCTGAGATGACAGATGTTCTGGTGTTACAAATTTTTAAAAATACCCGAAAAATTATAGTTTTTAGTTGTCCCATTATTACAATTATAATTCTTTGGCTACTTTTAATAGTTTATAACATCAGGACATCTGTCATCGTAGTCCACCCGTGACCGTGGTTGCTGTGAAGACCTAGAAACGTCGGATTAGTTAAGTAATTGAATAAACCGCGATAAATATGAAACGAATACTCATAACAGGCCCATCTTGTCTAACTAATTTTCAAATCCACCACAATCATAAATTCCAGATTTTATTATCTGGGGATTCTTCTAGTCGCTTTTAGTGCAGCTTGTGATTTAAGTTGATTGAAGTAGCAGGGATGAACAATTTAAGCTTTATTGCAATCATGTGTAGAAGTTTTTGTTTTTCTTGATTTTTTTTTATACTCGCTGCCACCTCTGGACATCCTGGGAATATCAACATGTAACGATATCTTCGCTTTATTTTACTAGTGCCTAGAAGTTACTGTTTTTTCAATGATTTCATTTCATTTTATTTCTTACTCGTCATGATTCCAAACGTACCAGTCTATAGCCAGTTCCCACATAAGTGGGTATAACAAGAAGCCATTAAAAAGACAAGTTGCAAAGACCAACCGTCTATCAAAGAAAGTGCGTTATACCTTGTGTCAGGTCGTTGGAACTCGCACTGTTAACGATATTCGAGTGCGAATAGTTACTTTACATATTGTGCATATTTTGAAGTAGCCACTAAATGTCAGTCGGTCTGTTCGTTTTCTTTTCGCGTTTTATATAAAAATGCCATAAATATCCGTGGATTTTATTTCGTTTTGCGAAATATATTTTATGAGTGTACCGTGTATATACTAATAGCAACTTTACGTTGAAGACATTGGTTTACAAAAATATCATGATGCAAAGTTTCAAAATTATCCGTATAAAAGATGTGTACATCAAATTATGCTTAGTAAAAACAAATAAATGTTACGCGCTTAAGATTGACTTTGCAAAAAAATATGTTAAAATTACGAACTAATAATAGCCATGACGACGCGTCTTGTGCGGTTTGTTGGTTGCCGGTTGCTCATTTGGGAGATGGGGAGAAGGAAGGAATGCATCACAGGCTCCGATTGTTCGTTCGTCCTCCGCTGCTATTAAATACCTATTTCACTTTACATGCAATTTTTCATAGCATAAGTGGCAAATAAAACGTATGTCGTGGTTTGAAGCTCAGTCATCATTATCATTGCAATATCGTCATCATTATCGTGTAATTAATGAGAAATATGTACTTTCCCGGTAGTGTGATATTGTGTTCATTTCGGTCTCATATTAGTGAAATAGCCTTTTAATGTATATATATAAAAATAGGTAGTATCTGCTGAGCGCAGTTTAATAGGACCGCCGAAACCTTTAAATGCTCATGATACCCCGTGTTTCAAATCAGAGGATACGAGCACAACACGTCGAGATAACAGTCATGCAGATATACACTGCAATGTGCTCTTACGTAATCAATTATCAGGATGTTACTATTATTTTTCTACCCAGAATAACAAACATGAAAAGCCTATAATGGTTAATAACAGCGGCTTGCGATTGCACTCTTTTATAATATTTTTTTATCGGTTTCATTTATTTTCTGTTCACCAAGTATCGAAAACCACACACAACCCTCCATCTAATTTTCACATGAGACATGTGGGTAAAATGGACGTAGGGGAAATCGAATTGTGCTCGGGAAGTGCCCAACCTTATTGGACAAACTAGATATATTTATACTGTTAATACAAGTTACCTTTACAACAAGAAACATTACCTTTGTTTCTAACTTTAATTATTTCATTGTTGGGGCTATGCTTGAGAAATCCTATTATAAAAATTCTTTCACGTCAAGGCAAGCAATATTATTTTATTTAGGCGCATTACGTTGTAGACGCGGGTCGGCTGGTTATTTTTAAAAGCATTTACTATAACAAAAAATATTTGAAAAAAAAAAAAAACACGAAAGTTAACCAAAAGATAATTATTTAAGGGATTTTTTATTGAGTTTGAGTTTACACTTCAATACATGTTACATATGTGACCCAAGAGCGCTACGGCGCAGACAAATTAACGAATATCTCTAAGAGAGTCAGGAGCGCCTTAAGTTTACTTCTGGGAATGAAAAGCCTTTTCAGTCGATAGCACCACGATCTGAATTACTTTGGGAACCAGCAACGGATGATCAAGCATTATTCATATTTATAGTCCGCGAAACAAGCCTGATTTAAATAACGATTAAAGATTAAACGCTGCGCATTCGATTTATGATCATTACACACTACTGAATTTAATTACATTTGAGCTATGATAAATAACAGTTTGGTCTACACATATTTTTTATAAGATACCATTAAGTCGTGTCAGTTTTATGCTTTAATTAGTTCGCGATTACCAACTACCTACTACGTACATGCGATGGAGTTTTGTATTAATTATAAACTTAAATGATTTTGTGAAACGTAAGGGGCAACTTTAGTTGCCGTACGCGAGTTGTCCTCTCCAATGATAACAATAGTTATTTTAGCTAATCAATAATAACAAGAATTATCGGGATGCATCCTTCCCATCTGCGGGAAAGGAGGGCGTCCGTTTCCCTATCCACACACACCTACCACAGTCACCAGGGCCGTTGCCTGACGACATCTGTTAGTCACCGATGGGGCTGCACTTTCTTGGGCATAGAGCAGTCAACAGAAAAGTAAACGAGGCTAAATATTTTTGTTCTTTTTACTGAGACTTTCATTTAGAAAAATGTTTATATTTTTTTCGGAATGAAGGAAACGCTCGCCTGAATAACAAATTTATTTGAGTACGTTGCCAAGTTACAAAATTTTAACAAATCTCTAATAATCAAATATAGTAAATGACAATAGATCAAATATGATAATTGTAGATCATTTACAAGTTGCTACTTATTAATTAATTATAAGCAGGCGTTGGACTGTAAAAACACCTGACGAATTTGTACTACATTCCATCAAATAACCGTACTTATCAAGTACAAGTCAGAACAAATCGGCCTATAACGTCAGGTCAAATCAAATCGAGCAG
>JAFELO010010546.1:224851-258022 GCA_017140195.1 Eumaeus atala | reverse complement strand
TTGTCCCTGGTCATGGTAGCCCAACGAGCTCTTCCAGGCCCTACGATAATAATGCAATGCCAATTTTAGCTGAAGCGTGTGAGCCGTGCCCGTTAGGGAGGGGGAGAGGGGACCCGGTCCCCTCGACCAAGAAAATAATGTTTTATCATCGTGATTATCAGCCCTTATCGGTCCACTGCTGGACATATATGCCTCTTTTAGTGAACCCCAAGATGACCGATCTCCTGCCACTCGCATCCGTCCCGGATCGGCTACTGCACGGAGATTGGCTTCTCACCTGGCAGTCTCCACTCCAGAAACTTACTGGCCCATCTGCCATCTGTTCTTCTGAGTGTGTGACCAGCCCATGGCCACCTCAGCGAGTTTACTCTTCGCGTGATGTTAATAATGGTTACTTTAGCTTATCTTGGTTATTTAAAGCATCGTGATGCATCCTTCTCATCTGTGGGAAAGGAGGTGTGTCGCTGACCTGTCGACCATAGTCTCACCTAGATCATCGCACGACGTGTCACACGGTCAACGAAAAAGCTACACTGGACACTTTTTTTTTTTGATATGATACCTGGGAGCCCGGGTAGACCCCCATACCTATATTGGACTCGGCCATTGGGCAGCAATACCAACTAAACCCCTACGGGAGCCTTCAGCCGCTATTAGTTAAGGGTCCCGGATCTACAGGCAACAGGACCCCTCCAGCGATAGGCTGGCCTCAGCGAAAAGGCTATACTTCACCTCCTCGGGGACTGTACAGCTACTCTATGACCAGTCCCCACGACGCCGTGTCTTTGGAAATGGACCGGGTTCCCATCCCAGCCCGACACGGAACACAGGGGCACTACTGAAGGCGCTGCAGATAGCGCCTCCTTCGTACCCCCATTCGTCGTCGGCGGGGGGAGGCCGCGTCGGCCTCCTCTCTCACCCTCTCATCGGCTTCCTTCTGGGACATGACGGTCTTACAGAAGGAAGCCATCGCCTGGTAGGACTCGTCGCTGCCGAGCGTCGCGACGATGACGCTCGACTTTGACAAGTCCCCTCCCACAACTGATGTCAGATCGTGACGCAGCGCCGCCCATCTCGGGCACACCTCGAGGGTGTGCTGGGCCGAGTCCACCGCCGCGTCACAATCGTGACACCGAGTCGTCGGCTCCCTGCGGGCCGTCTTACACAGATACTCACCGAAGCAACCATGCCTGGTTAGCATCTGCGCCAGACGGAAGGTGAGGGGTTTGCGCCTACGGCGCATCCACCGCTCGAGGACCGGGCGCAAGGCAGCCGTTATCTCTCTACCGTACGGCTGCCGCGCCAGGTCCTCCCCCACCTCTGCATTAACGCCACATGCCCTAACCGGCGAATCCGTAAGATCTCGTCATGCGTGGGGCTCAGGCCGAGAGCCCTCCTATCCGAGACATAGGAGCAGCTCTCGGCTAGAACCTCCGCCACGAGTTGCCACGGGGGATCGCCGGCTAGGGCTGTCGCTGCAGCCCATGATACCGTACGGTACCCCCGGATCGACCTCACTGCGACGACCCTCTGCGCAGAGCGCAGATGGGCCTTAACACTGGACACTTCCGTCAGCTTATAGAAGTCAGAAAATAGTAATGAAAGTCTCTGGATAAATACCTTCTGCTACGTTAACCTAATAGGAAAAAAAAGCAAGGTAACTAACTCTAATCAAAATTTACTTTGCAGAAAGTAAGACCTAAAGGGATACTTTTACACTTTCATAAATTGATGTATAGCCAACCGCACACGATATTCCGATAAAGATATCCCGGTGAGATGCCGAAGTATTAAGATTACTTCCTACTAAAAAACATAATTCCAATGTTAAACGCATACATACATTACGATACAGATCACGTTCGGATAAAAGAACTCTCACCAACGAACAATAAAAATCTGGCGCCATATCGCAACACGTCCAGTTTAATGACGGTGAAATTATTAATACGTGATTTTTAGACTATTTTTTAAAGGTCTCCTCATAGTGACGCGTAGTCGGAAGCCGAAACGCAACCGTGACCTGAATCTAATTTCGTGTGTCATTATGGAGGTATGGTAACTACGGGGCAAGGGACGGCCTCGAGGGTTTAATTCCATGCCAGATCTTAGCCGTTCTCTAATAGATTTTTTTGTAAAAATTCAGGTGTGGGGCATCAACGATTTATATTCTCCTGATATATGTTTTTGTTTAAGAGCTGTGTGTGTGTGTATTTCAAGGTGTTAGTGAGAGTTGAGATGGTCCAACGGGGAAATCAGGTGCGTACACCTCTTGTGAAAGAGGTAGCACTAACAATAGTGCATATATGCATAGTGATGCAGCCGCATTGCAGGAAATTTGGACCGGCGCGAATGGGGACGTTCCTTTCGCTCACATGATAATGCCATAATGTAACTGCTACGTCATTGGTATCATGTCGCTGGTGAGCTCCCTGTGTCCCACTGGAAGTGATCCGAGGAGGACGGTCTGCGTAACACTTGTCCATGAGTAGTCATCCAGAGTCCCCTATTCTCGTTTGCCCCAGTATATTGTGAAAAACATCCTCTTGGGCAAACGAGATGTCTGAGCCATTTTGCGACTATCGACGCCCATGAACATCCACATAATCACTATGCCTATGCGTTGTTCTCCTTCGCCCTCCCCTCACCAATGTGCCGCCGGCTACTCACAAACCGCTCGAAACGTAACACTGAAGATGTCACTTTACGGCGGTATTATGGCGGCAAGAAGTAACTCCCGCTGAATTTAAAAATAATTCCGCTTTCATGTATCGTGGCACTACCTCTCGCTCCGCTTGACAATGATTATATAAACGAGAGGTGCCTAAAACTTTTCATTCGAAGTTCGTGTTGAGTTAATTTAATTTTTAATGTATTAAAAATGCCGTCTCGACAAAAAAGCTACATTTGTCTCTTGTTATTATAAAACAAAGTCACCACAAGCTGTATGCCTGTATGTAGTACATTTTTTCTAAATTTACTGTACGGATTTTCGAGCGGTTTACACATTAAATAGAGTTATCCTCGATGAAGGTTTAGTATATAGTTTGACCCACCAGTTATTCACCGATGAAAACGGGGCAGGTCGATAATATAAATTATAAAACAAAGTACACGAAAGCTGTTTGTCCATGTGTGATCGATCTTCTCAAAATGTACTAAACAGATTTTCATTCAGTGTTCACGAATGGATAGAGGGATTCAAGAAGAAGGTTAATTTTTTTTTGTTGACGAGGGGTAATGCATTTACTCGCCTTCACTGCCCCTGGGTGGGGTCCAGTGGTGATTGGGGCTCGCGGCGCGTCATAGTGCCGAATGCCCACAAAAACCACCGCGAGTGCCATCAGTGCCGCCTTTGGCGAGGTGTCCCGGGACAACTAATCATCAGGGCACCTCGACGGTTAGTCAGCCACCTAAGGGACCGACATCACCTCCTCAGATGCTGTTGTCAATGGGGTGGGGTTCCCATCCTTTCAATGGGGTGGGGTTCCCATCCTCGCCCCTTGCCCCGTGCGTAAAAGCGTCGCCTCTTTTTCTCCTTTCTTCTTAAAAGAGGTGTAAAAGAAGCGGCTCCTTCTCCAGCTCTAGAGTCCCCCTTCTCATAGGAGGGGTACAAAGAGCACCCGCCTCCTTGGTTCAATTGGCTTCGCCCAAGGCGTCAGGTTTCACCCCAGCCTATTGAGCCCCACCGCCACGATAAGGCTTGAATCGTGGTGGGGAGGAAAGTCAAGCTACACTAAGTGGCGGTAGGAGTTACTCACGGGCCAGCCGAGGCGGATCACTAGTATCTTATAAATGTAACAGTCTCGTGTTCTGGTGTTTGTGGTCGGACGCCTTCGAAATGGCTCACCCGGTTGTTATGAAATTGTCCGTGTATGTTTAGTAGCTTGAATGTAGTAAGGCGTTCTATACTTATAGCATACTTCAGGTAGGTATTTAATGAATGTACAACACGATACGCAACATTTCATCTCATTGGTAGTATTTATCAGATATCGGTAAAGTGAGCTAGCATTACATTTGGCTTAATATATTAGCGAGGCCAGAACTGATTTGCATCGCGTGATGGCTATCCTTCGACAAATAAAGTAAAAGTTAGTCTAGAAAAAAAAGGGAAATGAATTAATGAGACAGACCGCGGTGGGATATTTATAGGACATTACGTGGGTGCCGCGTTACATTGCATTATGTTGCGTACTCCGCCTTCTTTTTGTATATTTGCTATCAATTATTGAATAACACAATAATAATAATATCTGTGGAATTATCACACCACGTTAGCCTAACCTTGTAGTAAGTACCGTAAGGGCTTGTGTTACAGGTACTAGACATCGGAAATATAAATAATATATAATATTTTTTATAAATTTAAGAAACATTATATGTTTAAGATTTTAGTATGAAAATACATATAACAACATCCATGACCTAGGTTGGGATTGCAACTCGCGACCTCTGGCTTTGAATAACCGCCATTTTACCAACTGAGCCAGCCGGTCGTCAAGTCAGGTCAAATAATAAGGAGGTGCTATAATCTCCCTCTTTTGGCCCCAAAAATAAAATTACTATAAGGTACGTCCAAAATTGACCCGGTCCGTCTCTTCATATTTGCGGGAAATGAGGGGGGGGGGATCTGTCTCCTTTTCGTCTCCTTAAACTATAAGATACAAAATCAGCGCTAGTCCGATGAACTGTAGAGGTAAATTCAATAGCATCGAATAGTACCTCCGAAAAAAAGTTGCCTTTACTGCATGGTAGCAGAATTAGGCCGGCACGACCTGGGAGGTTTCGCTCACATGACACCGCCGTAAATGGTGTGAGAGTGGAGCGGTGTGGCGTGCGCGCATTTTATTGCTATGGTCATGTCGTTATTTTTCCCCGAAAGATCGGTTTATCAAAGTTTAAATACAAATTATTTATTTTCTATGTATTTTTTATAGTACCTATCCCTATACTACAACTGGTGGCCCATTGGTGGAGGGGTTATAGGGGGGCCACGTATCTGGGCAACAATCATGCGAATGTCCGTGGGCATCGGTTGGCTCGTTGGCCCCCTTTTGCTATTAAAAAATACCATAAGAATGCAATCGGAGCCTTTTTACATCCGCACAAATACTATGATGATACGTTGCCCTCTTTTTTCCCCTCTCCAATGGGCTGGTTATCCATGGACGTGACCCAAGACGTTACTTTACGCCGTTATCATTTCGCTTAATCGGCCCATTTCGCTGCAAAGCAGCAAAGCTTACTAGACTTTTGCAGTGAAATGGGGCTGCTGTTATCAATATATAAATTCTATGTGTGACGTACCCATGTTACTATATCTAAACGTATTTATATAAATCTGAGATGTTTGTTTGGTCATGCGTGCTAATTTCAGATCCGATTTGCAAAATTCTTTCCATATTCCATAGCCGATATAGGTAACGACGTACGTCTTAAGCTATATCCCAGTACGCACTACGCGGGCGAAGCCGCAGGGCGCTGCCAGTGATTAAAACACTAGTAAATATTATAGAATGATCTTTCTTATTAGCTTTTATAACAACAAATTTTTACTGTCCCTGAGTAAAAAAAAAACATCAATCAAACAGCTATAGTGAACACAAAATTTTGAACTTAACTTTCGTCTTTAATCCGACTTATCTGAATATTTAGAACAAAGCTAATGCCGTTGTATAATCATAACATTATAGCACGTATGTGTTAATTGAGTGAGATTTATTAACAATGCGTTTATTATGACTGGGCCAAAGAGATTTTTGTTTTACAAGATAATAGTGTAATAAATTATCATTCCTTCATAATTAAATCTCAGAAACGCCAAATCGTATATCATTTCGTATAATTGGACCTAGAAAGTTTAGATCTAGATCAAAACTAATATTAGGAGACGAATTAACTGAATAATTTTAATTGTTTCATCATCATCATTATCAGCCCTTATCGTTCCAGTGCTGGACAGAGGCGTCTTTCAATGACCACCAAGACAACCGATCTACTCGCATACATCCCAAACCAGCTACTGCAAGGAGATCGTCTTCCCACCTGGTGAACGGGAAGACGATCGCCTTGCAGTAACTGGTTTGGGATGGATGCGAGTAGATCGGTCGTCTTAGCGTTCATTGAAAGAGGCCTCTGTGTTCAAGCCTGGTCGTAGCGGTGGAGCTTAGTAGCCTGGGGTGAGCCCAGGCGATGCCAATTGAACCGAAGGGGATATTTGCACCCCCTTGTAAGAAGTTGGGGCCAAGGAGCAATAGGATGAGGCGCTTTTGCGCACAGGGCCTCACCCCATTGCACTGTCCCGAAGTCGGTGGGGTTGTCCTGTAGTGCGGAGCAACCCCATCAGGCCCTGTTGATTTCAAGTTCCGGGGCACGTCACCAATTGCGGCACTAATGGCACTAGCGGTGGTTTTTGAGGGTATTCAGCACTGTCATGTGCCACTAGACCCAGGGCCAGGGATGGCGCGTAAATGCGTTTCCCCGCATCAACAAAAAAAAAAAGAAAATGCCTGTGTCCAGCAGTGGAGCGGTAAGGGCTGATAATGATGATGATGAAATGCGATTGAACGGACGCTGGCCAAAGGTGCCAAGAGTCTTCGTAACCGGCGTGTGTGTGTGGAGAGAGTTATGAATTCCACATTCACAACTCTCTCCAACGCAAACGGTTGCAACGCGGGCATAGGCAGTAACGCACTCCATTCTCTCTAACTATCCCATCAGGGAACCGGCGTGGTGATGTGTTGTTGTTGTAAATACATTTTTATAACAAAATTCAATGTTACCAACATGCACATTGCTAACCAGCTTCAATTTTTTGGAAGTTAGGAGTTAGCTTCAATTTTATACATATAGCTAGAATATTAATTTTGAAGTATAATTAAGTTTTGGTGTACATGTTGCATCGTGCTGTGATAATGTGTTGCATTAAAATACCGATGTATTATAATTTGATATAAATATTATAATATCAAACACATTTAACATTGTTTTCGTCCAAATGGGACACATTTCCCGCTGCGATAGTGTCAAGAGGCGACACATCACAAGGGGCCAAACAATCATATTAAGCCCCGGGTAGAAAATAAGATGAACAAAGCAAGAAATAATGTTATTAATTTTTTTTTGTTACGACTGTTATTGACATTTACAGTAAATTTTACCATCGTTAACATGTCTGGCGTAGAAAGAAAACAAATTTTCCAGGAAATCTAGGCGAAACATTTCTGTCATAGTTTCTCCAATCTGGCGATATAACATTACACCGGATGTCCTAAGAGGAAATCACTATTCGTTTTGTAGTATAGGCATACGAGCGGCAGAGCCTTCTGAATATCACCGACGTCTACAAACATCCGCACAATTGTAATGCAGACGTGTTGCTACTCCCGTTAGTTCACTTGAAATTCACAAACAGGACGGAACGGCAAAAACTTTGCGGACGGTTCCCGCGGTAATGATCTTCTCCATGAGCCTCACGTTCACGTCAACGCCGAGGCCATTTCAGCTATCACGCGCAAGCAGCTCCTGACGTCAGATTCGGTGGGGAAGGACCTCTCGGTACATCTGGCAATGATAACAATAGTTAAATTAGTACATCTTTCGACCCCAAACACAATCTCCTCGCCAGACTAGCACTCATTGCTATCCGATGAAGCTGTCTTGGGCTTATCTTCGCTTCCGCAGTATAAGTTCAGTGCAAAAAGTCATACCAGATCATTTCGGCTGCAATGCAGTATGACACCACCTCAACTACGCTCGACTAAATCTTGAGTGCCTTTTGAGTGGATTGTGACAACACGATTATGAGCCAAACACGTTCTGTCTATCTAGAAATAGTCCGAAAACGTGCCATGGTTATATTGCTCTATACTTAAATCTGTAACACAATTGTTACATGTGTTGCAATAAAACTATTTTTACGTATTTTATGGCGGTTTATTTGATTATTTAACTAGCCCGAAGTTTCGGAAGCTTTACAGCAGCCATGGTCACAGGTGGACTAAGATGACAGTTGTCCTCATGTTGTAAGTTATGAAAAGATATGTAATTTTTAGTTGATCCGATTAACGCGAACATTATTTATTATATCATGCTGTCTGGAGGTGTTATGTTTAGTTTTAGATTTGATTATGTTTACCACTGGTTCCCCAATCTTCTCTATTGAAATTTGGATGTTTTTTAATTTCAATAGCCTCATGGATCATCCTTGGAAGGAATCGGTGTTCCCCAGGGAGGATTTGCGGTTTATCAAGTCTAATGTAATGGCAGAGGCCAACTTCAGCATGCTCACAGACAGCAGATTTTGTAACTCGTCGGTGTTTCATATCAGCTTTATGTGCACACAAGACGCACGGTATTACAATGTGTTCATAGAAGCACACGAGAGGCGTTTTAGCTTCATTATCTAATGTTAGATAATAAGCAATGGACACGTGAGAAACTAGTAATGAATGAAAATAAAGTATATTGTTTGTGGAATGTATTATCTAAGTGATAATACATACATTGATGGAATTTCAAGTTAAATAAATAGATAAAACTTAATGAATAACACAACAGCAAGAAAAGAGTTTATTGATCTCTGAAAGGCCGACAACGTATCTTCAATACCTCGTGTGTTGCGAATATATATGGGCGTTGGAGACCAGTAACCATCACACGACCCTGACTGCTCGTCTGGCACTTTCATCATCATCATCATCAATATCAGCCCTTATCGGTCCACTGCTGGACATAGATCTCTCTCAATGAACGCCAGGACGGCCGATCTCCTGCTACTCGCATCCATCCTGGACCGGCTACTGTACAGAGATCGCTGTTCCTCTGAATATGTGACCAGCCCACAGTCACTTCACAGATTCTGGCACTTACGCTATAAAAATACTTCTTCGGTAAAACATCGATATACTACGAGATAAGTTTGCCAAGAACCCAACACAATCAATAACAATTAAACACATTAACAGACTCAACCGGTTGAAATAATTTAAAGAAAACCGAAACACGAACTGTTCGGAATCGACAATTATTTCATTATAAAAAGCCTAGTTACTACCACGGAAGCCAATAAAATTGAAGTAATCGCTTGACAGTACGTTAAATCATTAAATGTAATAACAGCACTTATAGGTTTATCGTAAGTTGTTGTAAGAGGTGTTGCCATGCTGCATTGTAGCCGTATTGGGGAAGCCACACATAAATCCGCCTTAAAAAGAGAGCGATGCTGTCGTGTTTGTAAGTTTACGGTTGTTCATTGTGGGCTGAGGAATAGAAGGCAAGTCGTCAACATAAAAAATATGCAGATGTATATTGACTTGTTTTCCCCCTTTATTTTATAAACAGAAAATAACTACGCCTAGTAAATATTTTTCACTCGTAAATATTGTAATTAGCATATTAGGACATTCACACTGTGTATCTTATTTGTAGAACTCGTATAGATTTTTTCACTAAACAAATAGACATAAATTATTTAAATGGAATAGGGATTGAATACATGGCCATTTCAGTATTATGTATATAGTATAGGGAGGCAAATGGGAAGTCAAAGCCTTTTGAGTACTACCGACGCAAATGGAAATCCGCATTATTGTCAGGGAGATGCGTTGCCGTCCTTTCCACATCCCCTCCATACTTGTGAAGCTTTATAATTGTGATTGTAATTAATATATATAAATTTTCATTCATACGGTAATAAAATTGTTGTTATAGCTTGATATGTCATATTCGGGAACCGTAAAGTGGTTTGAAATATATAAATATACACGAGTATATATATTCCAAACTTAAGACTTCACAAACGCCTTTACAAAGTTATAAAATACATATCACTTTTTAACTTAATTAGTATTTAATTGAAATACTTCGCATCCACAAATGTTATGAATAAAATACCAGAAATGTAAAACACATGATAGTAGTCCATAATAAAGTTCGTATTTGCATTCGTGAGGCATTTTCTTGTCTCTGAGATACGAGAGCAATAAAACTAATTAGTGAACTAAATAGCTATACGTAGTAACAAATAAATAAAATAGGTTCAGAGGGCTCACATAAGGGTATTTTTGAGATCGCCGCCAAGGTAGTAATTTTATGATGGTCTTAAATTTATTCCAAAGTTTACAGGTGCGTTTGAGTTTGCAAAACATTTTTAAGTTCACTTGCAGTGCTTAAAAATAAAATATCACACACGTCATGGGTGGCGACGATATCTCCCGAAAATATTTTGTAAAAGTACTACATTCCATTTAACTTGGGCCACCGCTATCAGTACCTCTGAGAGGACGGAAAGGCACCTCTCGCTCACAATTAAACGGAGTGAAATGATGATTTTCGTATGGTTAGTTAGAGTGACCTATTGTTGGAAGTGAAGTGCAACGCATCTGCACACACATGGCCATGGGCGTCGGTTCCCATTGCTAATTTACTTCTCGTATATCCACCACCTAGACGACGAATGACTTCCTTCTTTAGGTCCTCGTGCCGTACGGCGAGAAATGACCAATTATTTTCCTTATTCACCAGAATGGGGGACCACATCTAGTGGTGAATAATTAGTGGTAATATCTGGAACCACAATTTGTTTTTTTTTCGGACCTAAACTTTTGCACTGAAAATGGAGAAAAGCCCAATACAGATTCATCGGATTGCTGTAATTGCTCGTTGGCGTCAGCTAAATTTATGAAGAAGGTGATAACTTTCTAAGATACTAAGGCCAATAGTAATATTCACTAACCCACTATGATCCAATGATACTCGAAATATAAATATAAAAAAAATATAACTGGAGATACATGCTTGAATCTGCCGGGCCCTGTTTGTAGTAAATACAATTCTTAGTGGGTTACCGGAATCCCAATATCAAGATCATCTTTTACCCGTGAGTCGTGACAAATTTGTATCTACACATAAAAAGGATATTCTCGAATATTGGCATTGGCCAATTCTGCAAAATCGCCCCAGGCATTTTAGTCTTCACCCATCGATAGAGCGATCCCCGATTAAGGTTTCAGCGCATAATGTATTAACAGAATAAACCCTCTGTTATTCACGGGCGAAGCTGAGTCGACCGCTAATGGACAAATAAAGCCATATGATCATTATAACGGATCATGAAACAAAAACCATCTCCCAGTATCAATAGCCTGCCAATCTCTAACCCTAAAAGTTAAATGCAATTAAGAAACGCGTATTAACTTCAAACCTGAGAAAAAAGAACGGTAAATCCATCTACAATTTCACAGATATTAACATGAATAACGATAACTGGATATTGATGAAACTTTGATCAATTAACCTAAGACCACCGCAGGGAGTCTATAAATGATGTATAAATGTCGAGTTTCCCCTCAATCACTTCGTCAGAGTAACAACAAAAAGTGATAGCCGCTAGAAGGTACACCCCGCGAGTTCGTAGCAGCGGGACGCATAGTATTTTAAGGTTTTTTTTAACTTAAAATTGCGGTACTCATGAACCTTGAAGCTGTTTCGATATTTAATTGCTTAATTCCGTACGAGCAGACGATATATAAAACAAAGTCGCTAAAGAGACCTTTATGTATGTGATCAAAATCTAATGAACGGATTTTCGTGCGGTTTTCATACTAGATTAGCGGTTCCTAGGTTTTAATGTATAATTTGGACGATGTTGTTACGGGCGAAGCCAGTGCTGCTATTTTGATTTCAAATATTTTTATACGAAATGTTTAATATTTTTAATTAAAATATTTAAGGGAGTGTATTTATTATATTTTTAATGAAGCATACTTCATTGACATAATAACATAGAGCTATGGTTTGGTAAAATAGTAGAAAGACTGGGAGTAACATTTAGATTAGTATGTTCTATCTATAGCCAATTCTTACTGAACATTAGAATAAATACAAGGTTAATGCAAGTTGCATCATTTAATTAAAGGGATCAAGTCGAATTTAAGTCAACTAAAATTAAGTTTGGATTACTTTAAAGTAGTTTCTTGAAGTGGATTATATAATTTCACTAAATAGCAGGCTCATTTATCAGGGTAGTAATGAATTATTTCATTATTATATTTAAATATTGTGCATTTTCATGTATAAATTTATTTAATTTATGTAATACGTATATACGTTGCCTTCATATAGCGGAGCTAACATTATTCACTACCATAATCTTTTAGTTATTTTTTAATATAAAAACAATAATAAAATAGAGACATAAAATATTGTTTGTAGATAAGTTAAATCTTTTTAATATCGTCGTTTCTATTTAAACATAAAAATGTAGCAATACCAGCCACCAGGAATAAATTATTGAACTTATTGCTTCTTATCCTTATAATATGAGTAAATATTACTCGTTTTTTTAATACGGGTCGAGATGTGCACTTAAACAAGATTACGAATGTCCTCCTTTTAAGAGCAAAAGAAAAGCCGATGCATTTAATGCAGTAGCTTAATAAAGATGCAATGAAATTGCCGGATCACTTCGCAAGTACGCACAACATTAAAGAAGTATATATTTGTTTCGTTCGATAAAGATTTACTTTAAATGAAACCTGTAGTAACATTAGGTTGCAAAAAAACTGTCAACTGTCAAAAGAAATAGTCATTCCAGGAGTCTATCCGATTTTGGGAAAGATTGGTTTACTGTCAGCCAAGTCGATACCGAGGAAGAATTAAAAAAGTGCGCCAATAAAGCTTTTTTTTTAATCATGAGTTATTTATTATATACTCATCTACCTGTCGTATTTCTAATAATCTATAGACAAATTGAGGAGAATTAAATACTTCTTCGATTTACAAGTAATTTAATTTTTATAATGAAATTATAATAATGAAAAAGGCAAGTAATAACTAACTATAGTCAACATCACCACCTCCTACAAAAAGGTGCGATTTCCTGTCTTAAATAATACTAATACATGTATGAAACTTGGAAATACTCAAAAAGCTAAGTAGCAATTATTGTAATTCTGCCCCTGCACTTCTATGCGTAACTTGATTGTTATATCAATGGAAAAGGCTTGAGAATGTCCTCAAGAACAATTAAAATATTGTTATATTGAACTAAAAGCGGTTATTGAGAATTATGAAAGCCAATTAAATAAAAATACGATTGTTATGTTTATCACTGTTTTGTTAAAATATGGTCTATTGATATATCAATGATTACGATCCTATTATTGAAGCCACACATTATCTACATACAGGTGGAGGTGTCTTGTACATTTGCATCACAACAGCAGTCTTCTAAAAAAATGGCATAGAATTTTTTACTGTCATTAAACACTAATTATTGAATTATTATTGAAGTTATATTATTGAATTAAGCTATATTATTGAAGTTATTACCTACACTTAATTTATCATCGCAATGGTAGTTTTATTCAATGAAATAATTTAATTAAAAATCACAACTACAGTCTCATAAATGAATAAAATATTTTCAATCTAATATCACTTTTAGGATTATATCCTCAAAACACAAGAGCAAAAGTGATATTAGAATGAAAATTACGTTCTTTTTATTCTCAATAGGTATTTGTCTTCCCTTATAAACATTATATGATTTTAAAAAAAAAGACGACTAATGTTACTCCTTAAAGGGAGTAAAGGGAGTATGAATTTCAATGAAGAAAATGGACGCTCCACTGGCGCTTGAGTTGCTGGTGCGACTAGAACAATGTTAGCTACATTACCCACATCGGCAGGGGTGTTGCTGATCGGTTAAACTCCCCGGGGAGCATCCTGGGCAACGGTGGCTGATTCATCTTTCTTCTCTCCCTTTGTGAGAGAGGGAGCTGCAATCGACCAACGGGCAATAACCTGACCCTCAATTCTGTGCTTTGGCGCCCGGCCCAGGATGAGGTGGGAATCCGGTTATGAGTGTGCCATTATCCGTCCGCCAGTAAGCGGGCGTGTTGTGACAGGTTCGGCTCCAACCATAATGGGGCCTACACATTCCACATAAATACATGTTCTACACAATAATGGACTATCCTGGTATGTAACAGAGATCTAGTGGTTATAAGTTGCTTTTTAAGTTAGGGGCAAAACAGGTGGTGAAATGGGATGTGAAAAATAATGTGGGTATATTTTTTTTACTCGACAGACAATCGACATCTAGTTTAGAGAAGATAGGGATAGGAATACTTAATCTTGTGTTTGAAAAACATACTATATGAGAAACATAATACTGTACCATTTACAAGATACTGCATCTTGTATGCACGATGGTACAAGATGTGTGGTGGTGGTGGTAAACCAAGACACTTTGGACAAAGCGAATTGAGGGTCTTTTTCACCCCTATATACAACGGGGTATTTTATACCACTCTTGAATAGGGGAACTAAAGAGCAGGGATGATGGTGGATCACGCTGCACTGGCCCGACGCCGGTGGGATTGTTCTGCGGTGTGACACCACCAGTCTCTGGAGCCGAGCTGGTTGTCGAGATGGCCTCCTCCTTAACAGATGCACGGCATCTCAATAAGGAAGTTGTTGACTGTGTTGTCACGATTTTTTTTATATTCAATATGCACCTCATTCAATATGCCCCCAATTCAATATGCCCCCAATTCAATATGCCCCCCATTCAATATGCCCCCTATTCGAGCAGTACAGTTGTATCTCCCCCCCCCCAATGGAGCACCGGCTATTCACAAACCGCGACTGTAATACTGTCCCTACTACTGTACTTGTACCATGCTGTACATGGCTGTACCATGTCGGCAAGTGGTACCTCACCGGTAGTCCCAGCCCAATTTCGCTGCAATATACATGGCGCTACCTCTTACTAGAGCACTCAAATAGTTCCGGTATGGTTACTTCGGAGATTAGCCAACGAACATGGTGACACTACACTGTTATTCAACTGCGTCAGTAGGTAGCTATTATTTGATTATTTATGACATTGTTTGTATGATAAGATGCAACAATGTCATAAAAAATAAAATAATTGAAATATTCTACCACACGATTATACGTAAATATCGCAACTGCGTGTGGCGTGAAAAGAAATTTGAAAGCAATAAATCAAAAAGCAACAAAAAGTGTGTAACGTGAGGACGATGTTTGTACACGTATATGCGCTGGACATGTTTATACTTTCAACAGTTTTAATAAGTTGTTAGGAGCTTATTTGTTTCGCAGTGCAATAGCGTATGCTTAATGTAAGTTTTACTGAAGCTATTTGGTATATATATATCATATATATATATATCATAGGAAGAGGTAGGGCCATGCTGGATGGATGGAGGATGTAGTGCCAATGATAGGCTTGACACTACATCCTTCTATGCAACAGAATTGGGCCGACACGACCGTGGTACCACTCGCTCACATAATACCGCCGTAAAGTGACATCTTCGATGTCGCGTTTCGTGCGGTTCGCGAATAGCCGGTGGTCTATTAGAGAAAAAGAGTAGTAATTATGGTGATGTTCAAAAGGCTTTGATTTCTCGTTCGCCTCCCTATTCTATAAACAAAATCTAAATTATATAAATGTTTTTGATTAGCCGTTGACCCATTTGTGGACGAAACGAGGGTAGCTGCATGTCAATTTTGATGTCTACAGGCGTCGGCAGCAGTCAAAGGGCCCTGCTGAATAGTTTGCCTCCTTATACAATAAAAAAGAACTGCCAAGGATATGAATACTTAATTTTACATTACTTTGCACTTATTTCACAAAACAAAAGCATTTCTCATCATAGAGCACGCGTTAAAGATAATCCAGCTCATAATATGCGCATACGATAAAAAGCAAATAGTATTCTGATATAAATATACCTTTCCTTATTACCCTACCACCCAAACTGACTGCATAAAAACAGCAAATGACATACACCAATATGCGAATTCACTTAGCGAATTGAGAAATCAAGGAAGTTTTTCCACCGAAAAACTGCTCTAATTGATACTTTATTCAGTGCTTTTACTCGCTGGGTGGCGGAGATCTGCCATGAAGACACCAACGATGAAATATTATGTTTTTACTAACCAACGTTGATATGAACATTTCTTAAAGATTTTATATACATTTTGATATTTAAATTTGTAATAAATATCACATATAAGTTACGGCGTTTAAATTAATGATTTATATAGGTAGTGGTATTGCTGCGTTGTAGCCCAATCAGGCCGGTATGTCCGCGAATATATTCGTCTCATATATAGTTACTCTAATTGGAGTCTACTTAGTAAGTCGCATTTTGTGTGAATTATGGAATCTTCTGTGCAGTGCAGTGGCAATGTCCACTTGCTTATCTACAAGCAATTTATGATGAGATAATGATACTGAGATGAATGTAGATATATATACAGTATAGGGGTACAAACAAGCAATCGGAGCCCTTCTACGACTATCAACGTCCATGAACATAAGCATAATTACTATGTCGATGTGTTGCCCTCCTTTTCACCCATCCCAATGGGCTACCGGCAACGCACAAACCACACGAAACGCTACACCGCAGGTATCACTTTACGATGGTATCAAGTGCGCGAGAAGTACCTCCCCGGTCGTATCGGTTCAATTCCGCTGCAAGGTAGCATGGCACTTCTTCTTGAATATATTTCTACGCTGAATTGTAGCCAAATTGGGTCGGCATGAATGGCCCCTCGCACACGCGACACCACTTACAAATTGAAGGCTTTGCTGCTGCGTTTTGTGTATTTTGGGCACTGAAATGGCTCAAAGGAGGATAGAGGAAGAGTGAACCTGAAACGTTAATGGGCAGCAGCAGTCGTCAAAAGAATTCAACTGTTTGTTTGTCCCTAAAAACAACGTTATAAGAAAAGTAAAAGTTGCCCCCAATACAATACAAGACTTCGTAATTGTTGGACAATTATCAGACTTTTTTAGGCTGTTTACTAAAGTAATTTATGAACAATAAGATGGTCTATTCATGAGCAAGAGCCACGGAATGATTGATCTATAAAAACCAACCCCTTTTATTAAACAGTTAGTTTGACGTCTCATTTGGAATCCTTTAAATTACAGTCCACATGTATTATTTATTTTCACTTTATTTCTATTTTCAACGGCATTATTGACTCAAGTTTATGTTATAGTCGAGGGTTTTATAACTCTTATTGGAACACTAGAGAATACTAGCTGTCCGACGGGCTTTGATCGTGAAAAACCGAGAACTGGATTGTTGGTTTTTGGAATACATATACATACTTATTTGTTCTGCCCTATAAACACTCTTTCTCTCTCTCTCTCTCTGAACACTCCATCAAATGCAGGCCAGCCGTTCCAGAAAGCAGTTTCTCGTAAAAATGTAATGACAGATAGACCAAATTCCAATTTTTTTTATAAGAATGCCAGTAATTTGGCCGGCTTTATCCGTGAATAACGGGGGATTGGATCTTTAGTTTTTAAAATATAATTTAATCCTTGTCCCACCCTGTAAACTCAACTACTCCCCTACTACCTCCCTCTTAAAACTCTATCGAAGTCGGTCTATTTGTTCCAGAAGATAGTACCTCGTACAAATAATGTGACATTCGAACAAATTCAAAAAATTCGACAAACTTCGAATTAAAAAAAAAAAGATGTTTAGCAGGAGTACCTAGTATAGAAAAAGAAACAAATTGTATTTGAAAAATCCTTGTTATTTTGAAATCACAGACACTTCAATTTTTCTTATATGTATAGATTCGTGACGTACATTATTTTCACCCTGATAACCGAGTTGTAATCCAAAAAATTAACAACGCACCTACATTTTTTATCTATCAAATAGAATAGACAATCGCGTGTTGAACAAAAATTTGATACACCCCTTTAGGACGCCGGGATTTTTTACGATCCAAAGTAACCGATTGGATCAGTTTAAACAGTGACAAAATACTTGGAGCAATGTTCTTTTGTCGTCAGCTCGGGTTTTGTATATGCGTCGAGATTTATCCCATGATATTTTACCTCATGTCATTATTAAGACATCACTTGCCCGGTGGCTGGGAGATCTCAGCCCTGATAAAATTTCGATCATTTATTCTGTACTTCAAATGAATGCTTGAGAAAAATATTTCTTGTACGTTTCTACCGAATGATGTATATTTTATTCGACGGTGTATATTTTTATTTTATAAAATACTAACATACTTGAGTAAAAGTATGTAATGATGAGAAAAGAACGGATCGGCTTGCCTGCTTTTTTTACGCTAGAGGGGGGGATTAAACGACGAGTTTCCGTCCTTTTACGACTAGCCATAATCAAGAACATACGCATAGTTACGGTGTCGATACATTACCCTCCTTCCCTAATCGTAACTCCCCTCTCCCCCCAATGAGCTTCTTCATATATAATGCAGTTGGCCTTGTGCTCAGCACAACATTGAATAAGGCTGGACATCGTACCGGACAAGTATTCTTCTACTTTTATGATAATTTATTTTGAATCCTAATCAGACTAAGGACATTCTAACAAAATGTATCACGTTTTAAAGGAGTTTTCATTGTTTTATCTTTTAGACCACTTCAGCAAAGTGCCTCCGCTGAAGTGGATACTCTTGAATTTATTAGGACTGTTAGCGTAGACTAACAAGTCTTATCAATTCTCCCTCTATCTCTCTTCACTTCCAAAAATAAAAATGTAGAGCATATCTGCATACTTCGGAATATGGGTACGTATGTCCTTGGATATCGTTAGTTATATTGTCAACCTTCTGAAACGTATTAAACTTATATATAACGATGGAACAGATCCCAAGTCCCAAATTAAACCATCATTATAAGAATTTAAATCGAATTGTCTTTGAGTCAAAACAAACGTTAAATTGCATGTAAAAAATCACGAACCAACTGGCGTAGGAAACATTAATTAGTAGCCCGTCCTTAATTAAATTGTAACGTCTCACCGAGTTTCCATGAGATCCTCGCTCGGTGGTCCTTCAGGTAATCGATGTATGTGCGTTTTATGATGCAGACAATAAAATTAAGGTATAGCATAAAGTGATATTCTTTATAGAAGCCTATAAAGAGACAATGAGGTTGCAGTTCCGGACTGTATGATAGTTAATTCAAATGCTGTGATTAATTTTTCTATAGTATACAGGCGATCAATAATTTTAACGACTACCGACGGCCATCAATATCCGCATAATTACTATGCCGAAGCGTTGCCCACTTTTACTCCTCCCCACAATGGGCCACCGGTTACTCACAAACCACACGAAACACGACACCGAACATGTCTCTTTACGTCGGAACCCTGTGAGCGAGAGGTACCTCCCTGGTCGTGCCGGCCCCATTCCACTGCAATGCAGCATGGCAATACCTCTTACTCGACGCAAGGTCTACAATACCAATAAACCACATACATTATTTAATGACGTTTATGGTGAGAGGTAGTGCCATGCTGCATTGCATCGGAATTGGGCTGGTACGACCGGGGAGGTAACTCTCACTCACTTGATACCGTCGTAAAGTGACACCTACGGTGTCGCGATTTGTGAGCAGCTGGTGGTCCATTGGAGGAAGGTGACAAGGAGGGATACGCATTGGCATAGTACTTATGCTGATGTTCATAGGCATCGGTAGCCGTAAAAAGGTTCTGATTTCTCGTTTGTCCCCTATACTATAAAAAAATGAGATGTCAGGATTAAGTAACGAATAAAACTGTATGACTTTATAAAATACCGGCCAAGTGTGAGTCGGACATGCGCCCGAAGAGTTTTTAGACTTCGTTGTTATAGCGGCAACAGAAACACATCATCTGTAAAATTTCAACTCTCTAGCTGTCGCGATTCATGAGACGCACACTGGTGACAGACGGACGGACTACGAAGTTTTAGTAATAGGTTTCCGTTTCTTACCCTTTGGCACAGAACCTTAAAAATGTGCCCTGCAATTGCCACCCGTATAAAACCTTTCCCAAAGAAACTCTTTTTTTTTTTTGGATATAAAAATTTAGATCAACTTATTCATATTATAAAACAAAGTCTCCAAAAGATATGTCTGTTTGTGATAGATCAGTACGTCCCGGCTTCGCATTGATACTTAACGGAAAACGGGAAGAAATCCTCGAGTTACAAAAACTTATATTTTTGTTTTTATAAATTCATGGTAATGATGATTTTTTGAAACCTAAAGCATTGGGTTGTTAATGACAACAAATTAAATTTTGAGACAAAACAACGTCGGAAATAAGGATGACAAATAATGTAGGACTCTAATCGTAAGAGAATTTTTCAAATCGGAGTTGTAGTTTCGGAGCCTATTCAATGCCAACAAACAAACAAATTTCCACTTTAGAAGGTTCGTATAGATTTCAAAATACAGGTCACCAAGGCAATCGGAGAATATTGTTGGGTGCCGGTGCCCATAGACATCTGCACAGTTGCCAAGCAGGTGTGTTGCGCTCCTTCACCCTATCCACGCAATCAACATAGGAAGTAACTACAAAAATCGTTAATTACAAATATTCGTAATGTTTAACTACGGCAGCTCAATTAATCAGTAACTTGGATTTCTTCTGATATAACAAGTATTCCATAAAAGTAATATAAGTTTCATAAAACAGAAATAATAATAATATCGTCGTAGCTGAATTTCGGCCACGGCAGCTATTTCTATAGAGACTAGCTGGATTTCGGCCACGGCAGCTATTTCTATAGAGACTAGCTGAATTTCGGCCACGGCAGCTATTTCTATAGAGACTAGACAGTACTGGATATGTTATAGTGTACAGACACGGAGACACACGGGCACTCTCTTTTCCATCATTCTCCTATTCCGATAGGACGGCAATCCGACACGACCTGAGAGAAAAGTGCAATACCGACAGCTTAACGAGCTCTCCGTGCCACAGGGCTGTAACACCGTCAAATTCCTGAATTCGGACTGCTCTTAAAAATTAAAACATCCCAAAAACACTTTGGTCCGACAGGGGCTCGAACACTTGACCTCACGTCTGTGGCTGAACATGCTTACACCGCTAGACTATGAGGTAAAAAATATATAAAACAAATTAAAATCTGCTAAGCGTAATTAAATTTTACTATAAACAAATATTGGTGTTAAAAGTCTACGCAACCGGCGTGTTTGTATGAAGAGAGTAATTGATGTGGAGGAGGCAAGGCAGGTATCTAAGGATTGTAATACGTTTCACTCCGTTCTCTCTGCCTTCCCCATTGCGGAATTGACGTGAAGATGTATTGTAGTTCTTGTTGTTACATTGCCCACTAGGTAGTTGTTACAAATTATTCAAGGGGACTTCAATAAAACTGATCACAACTTTGGGCAATAAATATATAAATATATATATTTATGCTATTAATATACATTATGATATCCGTTATATTTATATCCTGTTCTAACATAAAAACCTCAAGAGTAGGTTATATTTTATGAGTATCAATATCCTATAATAAAAAGGCGTTAACCACAGAATAGATTGGTATTTGCGTTGAATTAAAAAAACATATGGTGTTATAAGGGAAGTATTGACGTACAAAAAGTGAAGTTTCTTGTATTTGTAGGTGGCAAAGGGCGGAGCAAATTAAGATTAACATTTTGGAAGTTTCAAATATTGTGGGTTATTTTTTAAGTAATCTAGAGACAATTTCCTAATAATGTTATAAAAAATGATTCGTACATTACGAATTCGCAATTAACCATATTTGTGTAACGCTAAGTAGATTTACGTTGTGCTAATAAATTTATTTATGCAGAGGATATTGTATTCTTGTAAATCAAAGATCGCTGTTTTTTAAATCCAAAGATTGTAAACAGATTTAGACTTCAGTCGTTCATACATATTTTTTTATAATATTGAGATCATTACAGAAAACTTTTATAGTGATGTTATCAATAATGATCAGCGTTAGCGACTTATCTCTTTCCTGTAATTGTAACTGTAATTTTGGTACCAATAGAAGACACCCAAAAGAGTTATATTGTGCATCTGCACCATATAACTCTTTTGGGTGTCATATCTATGCGAGGAAACGGAAAAAAAAATAGTAAAAAAGGACTAGTCTCTAAGTCTTGAGTATAAAATTTTTGTCTGTTTATACACGTTAATCTCTGAAACTAGTGGACGGATTCGAATAATTTTTTTGTTGTATGAGTGGGCCTGGACAACGTATACTGTGTAATAAGAGGTACGCAAACGAAGTGACGGACACCAATTATCTTCATTATAACCTACATTTTTTAACTCAAACTTAGGACCAAACATCCGAACTAAAATCGTAACTGACCTATGAGTTTTATTATTTTAGCTACAATATTTTTTATTACGATATGATTATTATAATAGGGGTTAAAGTATGAAATTGTCATTTTTTAAGTGGGTGCTTCGAATTGACATAATATAACCTTCATAGTTTGAGGTTTTTGAGCAGAAGTTCTTTCTCAGGGTACCTATCTAGTTCTTCATTAACCAGCGATCTTATTTAATCGATTCAAAAAAGACTATCAATTTTCCTAATTTTTCATGATTACTTATTTCATTTTGGGGTAGTTACATGCCACAGCCGTAAAGTGTTAGCTATGATGTCGCGTTTCTTGCGGTTTGGTGGTCGATGGATGTAGACTTCAAAAGGCAACGCCTCATCGTTTGCCCCCTTTGCTATATTAAAAACATCACCATCATCATAATCAGCCCTTATCGGTCCACTGCTGGACATATACCTCTCTCAATGAACGCCAAGACGAATAAAGTTAATCAATAAGCTCGCTGAAGTGGCAATGGGCAAGTCACCCGCTGAGAAGAACAGATGGTGTGAGGCTCTGAGGCCCCTCTGGGCCAGTAAGGTTCTGGAGTAGAGGCCACGTTTAGGAAAACGAAGTGTTGGTCGACCGTTCTCCAGGTGGGAAGACGATCTCCGTGCAGAGGCCGGTCCGGGGTGGCTGAGAGTTACGGTCGTCTTGACGTTCACTGAGATAGGCTATATTAAAATATAATCTTTTTTTTGGTAGTATATGGGGACAAACGAGAATGGGAGCCCTTCTATGACTACCGATGCCCATGAACATCAGCATAATTACCACTCCTTTTCACCTCCACCTCCAATCTCCAATAGGCCTTCAGCTATTCGCAAACCACACGAAACGCAATGCCGTAGATGTCATTTTACGACGGTATCAAGTGAACAAGAAATTCCCCGGTTGTGCCTGTCCAATTCCGCCGCAAAGCATTATGGCACTACCTCTTACAAAAATATATTGTATATTTGGACATCAAAACATTAAATCCTAAAACTTTAAGGGTTGAAGAGCCTTTTGATGACTTTATAGGATTGTAAATAGAAAGGATGTTTAGGAGGGCAAAACGTTCGATGTCGTTCTCCTCTTCTAATAATTTTCCTCCATTGGGCCACAAAAATGACATAAACCGCAATAAATGCGACTACTTATCTTCCCCATAAAGTACAAGTACTTTTCCATGCCAGAGGGTTACCTCAAACCTCCTCGAGCGCTGGCCTGGGGGCGTAGAGTACCCGACCCTCTAGCACAATCAGGCAGAAGAGAGTGGCGTGACGTGATCCGCGCGTGCCTATCAAGCCGGTAGGCTCTCCACAACTTTTGGCCACACCATCAGTTGGGCAACGGCCGGTCAAAGCCTGCTCATATATCCAGGAATCATCCTTTCAAAGGTATATCAGGGCGCCTCACCACTGACTGCCGGGATGGAACAACGTGTGGTTTTAGTCGGTTTAAGTCTTACATAGCCATCTCAGTCATTGTCCTGCTGAGATGATACCCGAGGGACTTTCCTCTCGTGCAGGTCTTCCCCATTGTGCTCTAAATTTAATATTACGGGTTTTTGGAGTATAAGGTGTTAAACCTTTTTTGGAACCTTTTTTGTTAATAGATACTATACGAGACTTACCCCAGACGTTCACATAATTATGGGAAATCCTCTATAATCCTACTAATATTATAAATGCGAAAATTTGTACAGGTGTTTGTTATTCGATGACGTCAAAAGTGAACGGATGTAGCCTACGTATGTAACAGTAACTTATGCTTTTTTCAAAAGTCTACGTGGACGAAGTCACGGGCAACATCTAGTATTATATAATTATTTTTAATAAAATTGGTTCATTTCATTTTAATCTAAATCCATACCCGTAGGATTCGTCAGAACATCATAAACCAAATAATCATCAATTAAATTTGGGTAATTAAGTAACCCTTATTAGTTTATAGGGTAAGTTTTCTACACAGATACGTAGGTTGATTAATGATTTTATATCACAAAAGCCCAGCAAGAGGTATCCCTTGCCAAGAGTCAAACAGTGATACAAACCGACAGGAGCGAATCGGTAGTTTCGTATCGGTAGTTAGTACCATTTTATAATTTATTAGCTTCTCCCCGCGGTTTCACTCGCGTAACACCGGTCCAATTAGTCGTAGAGTCATGATATTTTACCTACAGCCTTCCTCGGTAAATGGAATATGCAACACAAAAATATTTTTTTTAATTCCGGTGCATAGTGCCTGAGGTTAGCGCGTTCAAATTAACAAACAAAGTCTTCAGCTTTGTATTATTATTATAGATTTCCTACTTGGTAAAATGTGAGCGTTCAAGTAACTATTGGTAAGCAGAAAAGTGTCATGAAAAATGAAGCATAAATAATTTATGTTTAAAATAAAAAACACATGATTTATACTTCGATAAACTTAGATTGCCTAAATATGAATTAAGAGACAATATATTTTCACATATTTTTAATAAGCGTTGGAACACTTAAATTTAATATTGTTTTAGTAACTGTAAGTCTCCTGGGATAAAGATCTATATAAGGAAAAAAAAAAGTAAAAGTAAAAAAGTGTTTCTTACCGATGTAATTAACGAAAAGAGAAAGGGATGAGGAGATGAAAGTGGCCAAGGTTTATTTTTATCTTTTCTTTCTTCTGGCTCTCTTCATACTTTTCTTTTCTTTAATTTATTCTCAACTATCATTTTATCTATCTTGATAATAGTGTCGAAAAAGGCAAAGGTTTCTCTTTCTATTTTTCTATTCTTTTTTCAAGGTAAAAATTCTTAGCTATAATTTTACCATCTTGCCAATGTTGGAAGCTAAATGAAAACTTTCTTCTATGGCTCTCCTTATATTTCCTCTATTTCTTTTCTCTTCAAAGTAAACATTCTCAATTATTAACTCTCTTCAGTGGCTCTCTTCCTACTTCTACATTTTTTCAAAGTGAAAATTCTCAACTAACATTTTACCATCTTGTTAATGACGTAAGCCAAATAAAAACTTTCTTCAATGCCTCTCTTTCTATTTTTCTATTTTTTTTCCTCAAAGTAAAAGTTCTCAATAATCATATTACCATCTTGTTAAAGTTGTAAGCTACTTAAGACATTTGCCTTAGGAAACGCAAACGATATGCTAACGAAGAAAAAAATTATGAATACAAAATAATTGCTACTTAGACAGACGGCTTGAATAGCAACTTGATGCTAATGGTTCTATAAAAAGTTGTTATAGTTTTTACTATCCTACAGGCTTATTAACCATGTGTGACATCTATATTTAAAAATTGATAAGCGTCTGTTTGTTTTCTACACACATTCCTAATCACTATACTTAGTATTCCAGAGTTTTTTTTCAGGCACTTTAGTAGGGATTGGATATTTTAACAGGTTTCACGGTCTCGTGAATGATATTCCATTAAAGTTTTGGTATTTCAACTACTGTGTCTATAGTTGGGATTGGGAGTGGGATAGTACTCCTGATGCCTTATTATAATAATGTCGTCCTATCCGAATTTCGGCTACAGCGGGCACCTCTATTGAGAGAGTCACCTGCACGAGACATTATATAGTGTACAAGTGTTTGCGCAGACACAAGTGCACTCTCTATTCCTTCTTTCTACTATTCCGGCAGGGCGGCAATCCGACACAAATCAGGCGCAGGACCGACGGCTAAAAGTGCCCTCCGTGGCGCGGGGGTGTAACACTGCCAACTTCCTAACTCTGGACAGTTATTAGAATTTGGAAAATCCCAATAGCACTTTTTGTATGATCCGACCCGGGATTCAATCCCGGTTCCTCACGTCTGTGGCTGAACGTGCTTACCACTAGACCACGAGGAAGTTACCCCATAATACAAGATACAATGTCCAGCAATATTGCATCCAAATTTGCTAGTACCGTACAGGTAACTTTCTCTAAAAGGAAACCGTAATGTACCAGCTATGCCATCGCTTTCGAGCAATTTCTGAGTTTCTGGTAGTCAAACGTGGGGAGTAGGGAAGGAGAAAAACACATGTGCATATACTCCCGTACGCAAATGCATCGGAGTATGCGGATGTCTTTGGGTGTCGGCTGTCATCAAAAGGCTACGACTGTACGATTGTCTGCATAAACTGTAATATGTACATTGTTACTAGAAGACAATCTCTTATCTCTTCCAATTCACTATGGAAACTCACAAACCCTTGTAAGCCTGCCATTAGCTATCACTTTGTAGAATCTGAGGGAGAGGTGCCTCCTCGTTTATGCCAGCATGATTTGACTACAGTCTGACACTTCCTCTTAGTCAAATTTTGGTTTTTTTAATGACTGGTTTTTTCTGGTGCGTTCCCTTCCGTTTCGAATGATAAGTTATGCAGCGCTTATGAATCAACGGCCCTCGACTTGAAATATAAGATAAAAAGTAAATCGATCATCGAGTTAAAATTGGCTGCAGAAATCACGCAGCGGGTAATTTCAAATCCCCCTTTAATGATAGACCAACAAATAGTCGAACACCAAATGTAGTGCTAGCCGTAGACTTGTTCCTAAACATGTATGTGGATGCTGTTTAAAGCCACAGTCTGCGGCTTGGTACAGTCGCATTGAGAATACTAATGAGCTTCGGAAACTATTTTAGAGCATATCATTAAAAAACAACTAACATAATTCAAAGTACAGTGGCGCTGATCTGGCATGCGTATACACTGGAAATTAAAATACATATCATACGAAAGAGACAGGTATATGAGACATTGGTACGCGTGACAGGGATCACTGGCATTAAGGCAGGTGTCACGACACATCTGCGCGTACGCAGCGACTGGCACGTGCGTCCCAAAAACCTTCAGTCGAAACACACTTGCCAAACTTATCGGAGATTTCTAATGACAAAATGTTAACAGATACACTAAATTATTGGGCATGAATATGTAACACGAGCCACATTTGTAGTTAATGAACCGGTTTACAGTTTTTGGTGGAATTTTTTTCTTATACTTTCTTATAGGCCATTAAATGTATAAAATATATTATCGATAATTAGCATCGCTTTCTAACAGTATACGCCTATACTGTTGGCCTATTTTGAATTCCACAGATGCTGCCTAGTAAATCTTTATGAGGATAAGTTTTTACTATCGTGGACGTAAGAAGAGATGTGTCTGGGGGGAAGAGGAGGTAGCATCTAGCACGAAGTATACGAAATGTGACGTAGGCAGTACGCGTATTTTTTTACAAATTTAATTGTGATTGATCCTATTGTATGTTGTAACCAGTTGTCGTGACTGATTTATAATATTAGAGAAATATAATTTTATGTTAGTGCAAATAAATGATGTCAAATGATAGTATGTGCACACACTGTGTACATTTTTTTTTTCTTTTTATAATATAAAATTATCTATTTCTTTAATTGATACTTCTTTATTATTTGTATTATTGCTTATGTTATAGGATTATGATATTAGTAATGAAGGAAAATATTTGGGATTTTCCATGTCATAAAAAAATCAAAGGTTCTCATAAGATTTTTATGAGAAAAATTGGTCAGTAATAATCCTAAAAAATCCATAAAAATATTATGGAAAGCGCGCAGCGCTTGTGTTGCAGTTATTTGTTCAATTGAAGAACTCATACAAAATATGTAGAGACCAGCACTTTTAATTTTCTTCAGTATACTGATGAAGAGAGGTATATTACAAAATTAGGAGTTAGAGACGAATGTTAGGCTTATGGATATTGTAGTGCAGCGACCACGAAACCCTGTGTAGTGTGTGTAGTGTGTGTGTGTGTAAGTGATAGTCATTATACAAATAATGTATTTTTCATAGTATAGAAGGCCAAATGGACAATCCGCCCATGGAAATCAGCATAATTTCAAAGCCGATGCGTTGCCGTCCTTTTCACCGCTCCTCAGTGGGTCATCATGCGACACTGGATTTGTCACATTAGGTCTGAGTGAGAGTCCTCCCGGGTTGTGCCGGACCAGCCTCGCCCGCCCGTGCGGCGGAAACCGCAATGCAGCACGGCACTTACTAAATATATGAAATAATACATCATAATGTGTGCACGTACTTAATTCCTGCACCTTTCATAACGATCCGTATTGTAAGATACATGCTCTGTCTAATCGTTACCTTGTCAAGGCGAAAGATCTCAAAGTGATACAAAAAAGATTAATTGGTCGCAATATGGCGTTTTTATCTTAATTGAAAAGTTAAACCTTGTCCAGTTTTTGTTAATATTTAAAAGTTAAGTGCTCGGCACGGGCGATGGCCAATTTATAAGCAATTTTGTAAGCAGGAAGCTGCGCGCGTGCGACAGCCTGATTTCAATAATAAATCGATAAAGTGGCGATTCACCGAACGTACCGTTTGTGGTGCTAGTCTGAAATTATCGATATTGGTACAAAACGGCTAGGGGCGGGGAGCAACGGTTTACCGATGTCCGCCGTACTCGTGTCTGCGCAAACCGATATTTTGGGGCAAATTAAGAATTGGCACTCCTCCGTTACGCTTACATGATTTTTGTGTTACGCCGATTAATGTTAAATGGGTCATTGACCGAAAACCATTATTACTGTTTACCTGCGACAGATGTGTCGTGAAAATTGACGTTTCCGTGTTTCTTTACGCGCTTCAAAACTAATTGAATGCTTTTATATCTGTAGACATACCTCCGGGCAATGTATTATACATACTTTAATCTTTTTTAAACATAATTTTACACTATTTATTAATGCTTAGTATTTGTTAATGTACTTCATAATTGTGTTATGAAAAGATACTAAATAATACGATACATTTCGTCATTTTCGTCACAAGAAAATCTTTTTTTCCTCTACTGTTGAACGTAGGTTACCTTAGTCGTTGGTAAAAAATGTATGTGTCTTTTTAATTATCGCGATATTTTTTTACATGTTAAGTAATACAATACTCTGCTGAGCCTTTCCTGATGGACACCTTTAGTATATTAAGTAGAATGGTATAACATTCTACTAAACAATTTTACTATCAAATCATACTTGGTTCCAATATAGTACCACTACGCAAACGCAAGCTATAATTAGGTGCGTACCCCTACCGCGGTACCGAAAGAATGTAAAAATATTTGTTATTGAGATGATTTAAAGTGACGGTAACATTAAATTATTACATTAGATCAATTTTATTTAACAGAAGGGGCCGCGTGGAAAGGCGTAACTTTTTTCTTTGAAGCGCAGAGAAACTCAATACATCTTCATCGGCTCCCTATGAGTGCTCGACGGATGACGAGAGATTTGGGGTAGAAAAGGGGTCCGACCACCCCTCCTTTATCCCTCAGATGGTAGAGATGCATCCCGAAGTAAGAACGTTTATGCTACTACATAGTGAGTGTTAGACGACTATCATCTAGATTAGATGACGATCTCAACATCTTTTAGTTTATTCAAATATGTATTCAGTAATAAGCGGATAAAGTTTTATGTTGATTGTGATTAAATCTTAACACATTTTTGAGACTTATAATGAGCAGATATAATTATACTACTCTTGTGTCCAAACCAATCCATTATTTCAAAGTTTACTGTCTAAATGTTAATAGGCATGTGATTTAGAATAGTTTTATAAATATATCGATATAAAAACCCTTAACAAGCTCGCTGGCCTGTTGGCGGCTTGTTAAAAAGCTATTATTTCAAATTTGGACATATTTCAATAAACGTTTTAACACCTTTTTCCCTTGAGGTATCATTAGGCTTATTATTGTAACCCCGAGTCGAATGGATGCGATTCCGATCAAGTTTCGATTTGGTCCGATGTTCTATCGAGATTATCGATTTTGTACCGTTGCTATGTCTAAATAACAGATGCATTATTCGTAATAATTCCATCTGATTCCTGTACATGGGCATGACCATTTTCGTTTCTTTGCTCTATGATTAGTAAATTAGAAATAATAAGATGGTTCTTTTTATGTCCGCGTTCATAATTAGTTTATTATTAGTTCGCGGAGCAGATTGGGTAAGGTATTTCCGTTTCAACATACCTGCGCCTATTGCGTCACTTAACATACTTAGCTTTTTCGAAGAAATTTTATTCTCAACTTAATCACATGAAAATATATTTAAGTTGAATAAAGCAGGTCAAATAAATAATTTTACTTTATTACCTACTACTAGGGCCTAGGTTTTTTTGTTCACGCGGGGAAACGAGTTTTGCGCGTTCACTGGCCCTGGGTGGGGTCCAGTGGTGTGTGAGGCTCACGGCACATTTAGTGCCGAATACCCACAAAGAACACCGCGAGGGCCATCATTGTCGCATTTGTTGAGGTGCCCCGGAACGACAAGTCATCAGGGCACATCGGCGGGTAGTCAGCCCTCCACAGATGACATTGCCCGCACCACAGGAAAGCCGCACCGAGCTCGGGACAGTGCAATTAGATGAGGTTCTCATCCCATCCCCTTGCACCGTGCGCAAAAGCGCCGCCTCCTGCTGGTCTATTGTCAAATAGCCATCACTCCTCGGTTCAAATCAAATCGTTTTACCCAAGGTGTCTCGATTCACCCCAGGCTACTGAGCCCCACCGCCAAAACAAGCCAATCTAAAGCTAGGGATATTAATCTTAAAAATTTAAAAATGAACAGTTCTATGGTTGATTCACTAAACACCTATGACATATAAAAACATCACTGATCAACCATGGGAAAATAAAGTCGCATGGATGGAGTACATACAGCTGTGTACTATGGTTATGTATGTTTATCTGTAAAAAAAAATCATCTCCGTAATATTCATGCGACTTAATTGTCTACGAAGAAAAACGTTGAACAAGGATAAAAGAGAGAAAGAATATCAATTCATTTGATTGTACTTTCATAAATAGCAAAACCGATTTAAATAATTTATGTGAAAAATTCAATAGAAATACTATTTTAAGAGAACATATCAATGAGATATAAGTTTAATCGTGGCTATATTTACCTACTCACACAATAGTGTTGGGAGCGTTTATTGCAGTTTATATGTTCGTATGCGTATACATAGTCAGGTTTTTGGGATGTTTATGGGAGTCGGAATTTATATACCATAGATTATGCGAATGTTTATATAAATAAAACCCATAATCTCGAAGAGACTCGAACATAAACACATGGAATAAGTCAACTTGTAATAAATGTATAGTAAGAACATACTTCGTCATGATGAGCATTTGCTCTGTTTCTTAGTTTCATCATTACTCGTTTGCACCTCACTAATTAACGACATTTGATTAGACACGCGTCTCTTGCTGTTTTTATGTCTACATAATTATTTAAACGCGCTTTTATTGGCCTGATCCACTCTCTATATATTATGTATTACAAAATAGATATGTGTTGTAATGTATTTAAATATAGAGGTAAGGCAGCAGGATGTGCCGTAGTGCGAGCAGCCCCATCTGTGGAGGTGGATTTGGTCCCTTAGGAGGCTGACTAGCCATCGAGGTGCCCTGATGATTGTTGCTCTGGGGCACCACACCGAGGGCGACACTGATGGCACTCGCGGTGGTTTCTGTGGGTATTCGGCACTATCATGTGCCGCGAGTCGCACACGCCACTGGATCCCACCCACGGCCGGTGAAGGCGCGTAAGTACGTTTCCCTGCGTCAAAAAAAAGGTAAGGTAGCAGGTATTAATACAGTGTAAGGGTACATATGAGCAGTCGAAACCTTTTGGTGACTACCGACGCCAATAAACAACCGCAAAGATTTATAGATTCTTCTCACCCGCAATTATCCACGAGAACCCCATAAACATTACATGGAAACGTGATAGTACTTTGCGCTGCTGGCCCGATTCAACAGCAATGCAGTATTACGCTACCAGTTACAGGTGAAATAGGCAAGCGACGCCAATGGCTTGGAGACAGATTTCCTTACAAATACAGATAGCAATGTACGTTTTTTATAAAAAATCATCAACAATAATAATAATAATTGGGACAAACCACACAAAACGCGACCGCCTACCTGCATCTTCATGAAGCTTCTAGTACTGCTCGCCCGATAGTTTTGTATTATAAGGGGACAACCGATCACTTGGAACTTTCTTGCACGTAATTATTGTGATGAAGCGTTGCCGTCCCTTTCTTCTGCAATAGCCACTGGCTACTCACAAATCGCACGAAAAGCGAATCAATTTCGACACTTTAAGGTGTCATTTGAGCGAGAGGTAACCCCACTGGCGACAGCCCAAACCCAGTTCAATGTATCACCGAAGCTGTTAATGGTACTCGAAACTTGAAAAAAAAAAATAACGATTGAAAAGTGAAGAGCAGGATATATTCCAGAAAAGTAAGGTACGGTCAGGGCGATATGTAGCCGAGTTCTCGAAGTCTCCAGAAAGTCACCATCTGTCACATCCTAACAAATCACGTGAAAAGCTAAACATAGCTGTAAATTATTATGCTTTTAATTTGTCAGATTCAAGGACTATGTTTTCCATGAACTAACTAGAAATATTTTAAAATTTAATTTAAGTGCGATAATTTATTTTTTTGTGAATAAAGTGGATATTGAGCCTAAGTTTATCCATGGCCTGTTGAATTTATAGTAAAAACAAAACAAGTTGTAAAATTTTGGATTACCGAACTGTTTATGGGCACATAAAATTTTAATTGAATATTCATAAATTAACACATAAAAATCAACTGATACTCTGCTCTGAGGCCATATCGCAACTGACATCTTTTCAAACAACTTAATGGCATTAATTGATTTGAAACCAAATGATATCACTAAACGTATACATTGTTATTTTATAGCTGTAACATCTTATGCTTACTCATTTAATTTTTTAAGGTCCTGAATTTATGCTATGTTTATGTCCAGCAGTGGACGTCATCCGGCTGATAATGATGATGATGAATTTATGCTTTGGAAACGAAGAGAAGCCCAATACACCTTAATCGGATTGCTAAGTCTGAGTACTCATCTGGCGGCGTGACTAGGCCTGGGGTCGCCCCTCACC
>JAFELO010010546.1:203053-224825 GCA_017140195.1 Eumaeus atala | reverse complement strand
CCCCCGGATGGGAGTGATGCATCCCGATATGAGAGTGTCGGTGCTTACGTGAATGTTTGGCTCATGGAGGCAGAGCTATTACGGCGGAAACGCGTCACAAAAAGACGCGTTCTGTGAGGCTTGTGAGTTTACGGTGGCCTGTTAAAGGGGAGGAGAAATAAAGGCGAGGTATTCATATGACAATATGTGAATAGTATAGAATAGAATAATGAAAGGGAATTCCGTTTTCCCCTTATATTAAAAAGTGATATTCATATTGAATAAAATATACTAACCAGAGCTTTACTCCTAAAACAGGGTTTTAGTGGTATTTTATTTCATATTAAAATAAGCCTTCATAGTTAAATAGGTTAATAGTTAAATTTCTGCAATCACACACAACTACTGTCACCTCAAAAACTTTTTAAGTCTTTCACATTTTCGTTTTATATATTCAGTACTTTATTATAAAACCAAGCAAAAAATAGCAATATTATATTTTTAGCGACATAGGCTTCTACCAATGAACGCCAAGACGACCGCTCTAATGCTACTTGCATTCATCCCGGACCGGTTACTGAACGTCTTCCCACCTGCTGAACGGTCGACCAACACTTCTTTTTCCTAAACGCGGATTCCACTCCTCAACCTTACAGACCCATCCGCCTTCGTCGTAGTAGTTCGTATTATATCCAGCAACAAAGCGTTACGTAATTATTTATATTTATTAAGTTTCAAGTATTATTAATTGATTATTTGTATAACATTCTTCTACACTAAGTAAAACAAAATCAAAACGTGGCAATTTGAAATTACATTTATTATTAGATTGCGCAATTAAAATTAAAACATCTGCACACTTACCTTGGCATGATTATAAATTGGAATATCAATCAGTAAATGTAATCAAAAACTTATAAAACAGTTACCTAATGTATGTTGTGTCTACGAAAAATGTATATTTATTGTGTACTTCTTTACATATAAGGTGAACTAAAGCACCGCATGTCACGCGAAAGATAACCTTAATACATATTTATTACGTACACGAGTACGTAAGAACACATTCGTTTAGAGGCCAGGTTGAGGAAGATAAAATATTTAAATTATTCGTTCGGATCCTCTCTGTGCAATGCTACATGAAAGTGGGGGACAATCCTCTTCTCTTTGTTTCTTGATATCAGGAGATTTTGCTATAAACTAGTGTTATCGCAGAGATATGATCCCAGTACAAATAGTACTTTATCTAAAATAATTGTTAAAAATCAAATTATATTGAAAAGTGGCTCACACACGTGTCAATCTAAGTGCACGCGCCATAGTGTGTGTTTCGTTTTGTTAAATTAAAATAATAAAATCGAATGCACTTTATAACAAAATAATAACTTTTTCATATGTTTCATATGGTACAGATTCATGTTCCGTTCGCGCGTATATAGATATTATAAAGATGAAAGTTCCTAATACGTATATATGATATCCTTAAAAGTTAAGAGTATTGAACATATTTGGGCAGAATGTGACACGGAAAAAAATATTTTATCCAGATAAAATAAGTGGTTCTCTTGAGATAGGTTTTGCGGCGCACAGCCAGTAGTAGATATGTAAATTAAATTATTTTTTATACCAAAACGAGCAGTTGGGCCACGTGCTAATATGTGATCACCAACATCCGGAGATATCAGCAACACCAGAAGTCTCATAGATGTGTTGCCGGCCTTTTTTATATAATATATTCTCCTCCTTATTTAATTTTTATTTTGTTTTATATTGTTCGTCTGCAATATTAAAATATTCGTATTCTGCCCAAAAAAAATCGTTTATAATATTATGTTACTGAACCGTATTCTACTGATCCCAGTTTCTTGACCCATGTTTAACGTTACAATGTTATGTTTCACCCGCGTAAAATTCCATGTCATTATAAACTTCACCGCCTCAGGGGTTGAATTTCTGAACATACTTCCTTAGTGCTCACTTAACATTTGAAAGGAAACTTTGTATCAGACTTCAAGTTTCTAGATATAGTACTTTCGGTTGTGCGTAAGTTGGCAGTGAGTCATTCAGTCACTCAGTAACAAGAGAGTATTCTGTGAAGAGACATTTTTACAATATTTTTTTCGGTAAGTACCCAAACAAGTATTCAGAACAGGTTTTCTGGAAAATTTTCATTTATATAAAAGCTAGAAGGAAAAATATTAAGCAATATACTTTTTATGCCTTGATTTAGATGTACATCTTTGAATATGTTTAGTGCCTGTTACAATTACGGTTACTTGGTGGTTTTTGCGATGAAAAGCGAAAACTAAAATAAAGCATTCCACATATTTTTCACTCCAGGTGTATTCCTAATGTGTGTCTATATAACTTGGAAACTCAGAGAGAGTCGCCGCAGTAAGAAAGTAAATCACAGGTGAGTCTTTTTTCTGCAATCCATTTGATACAAATGAATATGCGTAGCTACAGGTAGGCTTGTTAAATACAAGCCTACATGTAGCTTCTTAATGGTTTCAATTTTTTTGTCAACAGCGCTACTTCGTTATTATAGGTATGTCTACTATTTACTGTATTTTTTGGCAGACTTAAAAAAAAAGTTTATAATATTTCGATATGTTGTCTCTCAGTTTTTTCCGGATCTGATATTATGCTGTGGAAGTGAAGAGAACACCCATAAAGTTTCAACAGATTGCTATGAGTATGAGGTGATTGCCCTTTCCCTCGCAGATGTGAGAGATGCATCCCATATGAGAGTGTTTGTAAAAGCTAGTTTAACTATTGTTATCATGGCCAGAGGGACCGGTAGGACATCCTCCCCCGACTCTCGCGTGCAGTAGCTTAAATGGTCTCGGCGCTCACATGAACGTTTCGCTCATGGAGAGGATCATAGACTGGGAGGCCCGTACCCCATTCACGTGTCCCTACACTGTGTGTGCGGTGTCGTGTCTGAGAGCGTGCTTTCATATAAAATATACATATAAGATCATAAATAATCTAATTAGCACTTTTTGTATGAAATTTTGCTTAAAAGAAACTGTGTGCTATGAACTCTATAATTTGTTTTAAGAAGGCTGGAAAGTCAAGCATTTTCTTTTCCAAATTTAAACTCTAATGATTCATACAAGAGCCGTCATTAATATGGGCATTGTTGAAATGTTACTTGGTCTATCAAGTGCCAAAATGATTCTTGGTCTACCAAGTATCATTATACTGTCGCGTTTCATGCGGCGCGTGCGTACGTTAAACTCACACACCACATGAAATTCAACAACATAGCTGTCATTTTAGGGAGGTATCGCGTGAGTTTCGCCCTGGTCGTGCTCTACGTCTTAGAAAATTGAAATTGTACTAATTTTACATTTGCATTTACAACTAAAGTAACGCGTCACATCGGTCGTATTGGCGCTCGGTGTATCCAGCTATGGATTGACAGGGGCTGCTAATGATGACGATGCTGAAAAACGTCACAATTAAGTGTTTATTTAGTAATTGAGACAACTTCAATAGTTTTAGAACTATGAAATTTTCTAGGGTGAACTTTTGCTAGACAACGGACAGACAAAAAGCTACATGATAACTTCATATAAGAGCATGAAACTTGTCTATGATTAGTTAGTCTTATCCACGAATAGCAGTCCGTCTCGGTTTCGTGCGGATATTTAACAAAATGTTGCAGAGATCTACTGAATTAAAATATAAATTTTAATTTCGGCCTAGTAAAATGTTCATTGCATAAATTGAATTATTTGTCATGTAACACAAGTAATTCAATTTATGACAGAATAACGTCCGTCAGGACAGATAGTTTTTTTTCAATAATTTCTTTAGCTATAATTCGATTCAATATAAGATTTTACTTTAATATTTTTTTCGCACTTTTAGTAACATAATCGTTGTTTTCGAAAATATCATATAGCATAAGTTCATCAGCGATAATGTAGAAATCTAATGGCAAAACATTTTTTCATATCGATCCAGTGGTTACGAAGCCTATTCAATGAAGGCAAACAAACATTCAAGGAAATACTTGATACTCCTTACAATATTAGTAGAGATGAAAAACTTTCTGATTTTACGAAATAAGGCAGGTCTGATCTGATCGTTACTAATTCTTACATCAATATCTGCCACAAGAAAAAACTCGATAAAAACATTTTTTTTTTATTTACAATGAATCGATCTATATTTATGAACTCTTCCAGAGTTCAAGATTCAGTGACACAAGTTTTTTGAGCCTATTTCAAACTTGTTTCGTACCACAATTAAAATAAAAAAAAGTCTAAAATAGCAAAAACCTCGTTTGCATGTATCAGGCCGTTTATCAAATTTATGACTGCAATCATAGCCGCGGGGGAAATGTTATTTAATTAAATAAAAAGATATCTTACCTTTTCGATACGGAGTTCGTCTAGCTCTCTGGTCTATACCATACTAACTTATGATTAAGTTGCCTGTAGCATCTGGACAAGTCAGTAATTACATTATTTAAAAAATCTATAATATAATGTATCAATAAATTTATCATGATCAAAGCAATAATATTATGACTTATTTGTCTTGTTATTGACCCAAACCTGATATTAGCAATGTAAATACAAACACTTTCTCGACTAAGCAAACACGCTAGACTATGATTAGAATATTATACTTAGTATTAAGACATTAAGTGGATAGTGCAATAACATGTAAGAGACATATTGCATGTCTGGTCCACATGTGTGTACTTGCAATATATTTTTAGTTTCTTTTTTTAGCTTACGATAATACGATAACTAGAAAATAAGGTATATTTCATCATATATACTAATTTATTTACTTAATAATTTAAGAAGGAATTAGAAAACTGAAGTAGGTAGGTAGCAATTAAAATATCTGAGCATTTGTAAAAGTTAATCAAACATTAACAAGTTACAAGAAATATTGAATAATCGAAAAAGGCAATAGTTGAATATTTTTTTACCATACATGACGCAGTAGCGAAATGGCCAAATCATGAACTTTTGTTACGGCACGGCGTAGATTTAGTGAAGGTTACATATATTGAAGGTTTATTTGATATCGGATGACTTTATGATCCTCTTGATGACGTTTACTACGAAAATGATTTAATAGGATCAATTTCTTAGCATAGTAAATAACTATATCACATAAAATATTTTATTACGTACATTTGAAATTTTCAAACGAGTTGTTCGGTCGCCTTTACGAAATTTCTCACACGAAAAGTAAAATATCATTATCCAAACCAAACACCTGATCACTGCCATATACGAGTCGAATGCTCATCCGTCGTAACCCCCAATCAGGGGTCAGGGGTAAAACCCATTAGCTGTCATAAATTCCCACACACGATACGCAAGTCGACACTGATTGCGTTATTATTGGCAGGGTGGTAATAGTGTCCACTTCCTATATCCGCCCGGCACCGCTACCGACACAGTTCGCGCCCTTTTAAACACGTCATAAATTTAACCGTCATACGAAATAATATTTTAGGGTTCTGCAATCAACAAATAACTCTCATAATTTCGTCTGGGCAGTCTGTTCCTCCTCGCGGTCGCGGGCCATGTGTTAAAATAAAATCTTGTGAAAATATTTTCTAGGCTACTCATCCTTAATATAAAATGAGGATAATATTTTTTTCGTCTTCCGTTCATGTGGGGGGCTATCATATTCCAATATCAAAAAAATCAAAAATTTCTATACATTACTTACGGAATGCCATACAAATGGGAAGTTAAAAATTAGGTGATGTTTGTCTTTTCGTCAGACCATGGTACGGAACTCTCGATCCGTGAATCCTACTCGCACATGGCTGTTGTGAAAACTACGGAACCAAATACTGTGTAACCTGACATGTCCTTGATCGATTTTTTTGGAGTTGATTGGTACACTGGACAGTCCAGGACAGCTTCAACACATAGTATTAGACTAATCGAGCAATTAAATGAATCTTGACGAGATTGATTTATGGGCTTTTGGGGACATTCCTTCACTTTCAATGGTGGAAAGGTACTGATAGTGATTTAAGGAGAGCTAGTTCAAGTGAGTATTATCTTGACAGGTGATTAGGTCTTCCCTCCGATCTCTTTCCGCTTTCTTGATATTTTACGCCGGCGTAATACGAGTGACGTGTTCACACTTAACTGCTTTTGTTGCAACAACCGCACTGTACTTCCGCTTCAGCGTGCATAGCTGAAAACACACTATGGTATATTCTGTACTGTCTATAATCTCAAAATTGTGAGAAAATAGGTATTATACATAATAGTGTATGCCCTGCAGCGGCGATCCGACTGATGATAGTGAGAAAATAGAATTGGCTTCTAATTCTAATTTTGTCTTTTGATCGTATGTCAGCATTAGATTAAAATATGTTTATTCACTAATTAATGAATATTCGTAACTCTAATCACATGTCGTTTCAGCCATTAATGAATATTCGTAAGTCTAGTCACAAGTCGTCTACTGCTTAAATTCTTATATATTTCAGAACAGATAGAGACTCAATAAAATTAATAAACATTTTATTTATTTTTATTATTTTTTTCTATGACATTATCGTATTTATCAATTTTAAGTACCCGCAAACATGTTTTGCAAAGTGTAAAATGAATTAATTTATGCAAATTTTGATTCTGTCCTTTTTCCGTGAAAAAATCCACGAATGTTTATCAATGCCCTGTCCACTGACCACGCCGAAGTAATAATATTCAAATATTTTGATGCCCTCGCTCACATGATGTTGTCGTAAAATGACAACTGTACTGTACCTTTTCGTATGATTTGTGAGCTTCCAGTGGACTATTGGAAGGAGGGAGGGAGTAATAATTATGCGAGTTCTTATGGGCATCGGTAGTCATCAAAAGGCTTCGACTATATGTTTTTTTAAAGGACGTGGAACAAACGAGCATGTGGTGACTACCGCCGCCCATAGCAACGCAAAACTGGAGGTTCTTTTTACCTCCTTGTACTTTTTTTTTTTTTTTACTACAAAAAAGTATTTTAAAAATATATGCCCCGAGAAGAAATGTCTAGCAGTTCACATTGCTATTAGGGGCACACTGTGATCAGACTAAAACCTTTCCATAAAATTTGAATTTTTTTAGCCAAATCTGTTGAATATTATTTTATGCCTCAGGAATGGAATAATTTAAGACCTTTATAATTCATGTGAATTGTTAGACATTCTTGTAGAGCGTTCATTCAATATACACTACACAAGATCACAAAGAAAAAGCAAAGCCAAAAGTTAGTACAACATTCTGCATAAACAGAGAAAGCATACTAACCACGAGTAGGTTCAAGCAGTGCTTTTAAAACTTGAACTACCTTACTATCTTATGTGATAAAAAGTAATTAGGAATTCTTTCTTATTTGTGGCGCTGTCCCTATCCCAACATATCGCCGGAGGACCCACCGTATAGCACTATCAGAGCTGTCCACAATTTGCCTTTGAAACTGCCGGCGATCAGCCTCTTATCAGCTCATAGAAATGATAAAATCAGAGTCGGCAACGTGTTTATTATTGTCCCGCCGATTAACGCCCATTAAAATCGCAATCAATACTCACTCATTCACCTGCCAACATTGTAGAGACGCAACGACAGCCAGAAGTCGGGTGTCGCATCTTTACCGCTGCTTAATTACTAAAATACATCATGTCAACATCGATACAAGTTGCAAATTTTGACAAGTGATAACACTGACATGGACAAGAGGTAGTGCATCAATCCCTGTCGCAGAATAATGGCGTAAAGAAATCGCTATGTTAAGTCGGTATAACATATTATAATACTGTTCCTCTATCAACACCTTCAGCCGGACGACGTCCACTGCTGGGCACAAATCTCAAGAATATTTATTCTTAGTTAACAAAGATAAATTGGGTGTATTTTTGTTATAAATAAAATCATTCTGTATCACAAGCCTTTAAATCAACATTCTCATCCAATATCAGCGAAAAGTGACGGTTATGCTGTCTCATTTAAAGGCGATTTTGAGTTACGGATGTACCCAATAGGGGATTAGTTAGACAGCAACCCATAGGCATATCCTGCGGATGTCTATCGCCTGTCAGGTGATATAACCGCGGACCTAAAAAAATCAAATACGCCGGACGGTATCAGTGATACATAATAAACATGAAATTACTTTTCGAAACTTCCGTCCACGAGAGGTCAACATAAGGATGCTGATATTATGGCTGTGACTAATTATGTTAGTATAAGGGCGAGTTTCGGCGCCGTCTGTGAAAAAAAATTAAACAAACATTCCGTAGAACTAATGAGTGTATAATTTCGTTAGTGAGGCTTCTCTGTGGGCGTCCGTAGCGCCATGATGGCTTTTGGACGTACCATCTGATTATAGAACTTCGCATGAAAGGGGTATTTGAGAAAGATAATTATAAAATATGTTATCTATGCATCGGTATGGTCATTTTTAATCATATTTACCCGACTACTTTTGAAATTTTCTAGGGTTATAATATCATATAGATAATTTTATTGGTTAAGACAGCCTCAGTGGTCTAGTGGTTAGCGGTTGTGGGGGCCGCGGACGTTTCTCTCGCTCAAATAAGATCATCACGTAGTTACAACTAAGCTGTCGTTGCGTGTGGTTTGTGAGTTTCCAGTGGCCCATTGGAGGAGAATGAAAGCAGTGCAACACACATCAATTCTGGGGATGTCTATAAGCTTCGGTAATCACCATAAGATTCTGACTGTTCGTTTGCCCCCTTATACTATAAACTGACAAGTGAAAGCTGCTTATTACGCATTTATTACCCGCCCATAATAAAAATATGTAGATATAATTTACAAATTACCCTCATATTGTCCGGGTAAATATTTTTACACGCGCGATAAAACTTTATACCGGCAAAACATATTTCTGAATTTAAATTGTTTTGATTTTATGGCACAATAACAAGCTCATGCCTATGTCAGTGAGATTATGAGAGTGCAATTTAAGAGACGCCGTACGAAAGGGGATCGGGTCGGAGATAGGGCTGCCAACTTTTATGACTAATTGACCCGGAAAACGTAACGTGGTTGAGAGGAGGGATTTTTTTAGATTTCCACGAATTATTAAATATCTTATTAAATACTAGCAATCCTCTCCAGTTTTGCCCGTGAATAACAAAAAAAAATACGCCAAGACCTTTCTGAAAAATCGCTTTGTTAAAGGGAGGATAAGAAGTTTATTTCATATATAAGAAAGACTTATCATCTACAAAATTGACCGTTGTCGCCAATTAAATACGTTTATTTAATCTGCGACATCGGCCGTACGCGACGGTCGCCGTTTGCCTCAGTCTCTGATCCGGAAAATAAATGCTTATCCAGGAGTCTCGATATCCACGACCTAAATACTAGGTCAAACGCTGGTAATGCTAGATCAAACCCGGAGAGTTGGCAACCCTGGCCGGCAATGAAATGTTTATTAGCTGCCGATATCGTGGCGCCCATTGAGCGCGTTCGCGCCTCGAGCGTGGATAACGAGCTGTGAATGACATTACAGACATTCAATCAATACCGGGATTGGCCATTTGATAGACCCAGCTTGATGTGTCCGACCCAAATTACATTCGAAACGCTTCACAAATCGAAACAGTTTTAGCAAATTAAAAGTTTTTTTTTATGACATAAAAGACGTTGATGTTTTTCTGGGTTCCTCTGACTCTTCTTACCAAAGGTATCACAGTTGTATTTTTTACATTGTGTTAAAAAATATAGTACATATATACGACTGTTGATTCTTACATAGTTCTACAGTAAATACCCACGGTTTTACCTACATTTTTTTATTATTATAATACTTTTTACCGATTTGTTCGAGTTTTGGTCTTACTAATGCACGTCACATATCACTCGACAAACGGGAGGTAAAGAAACATGCGGCCATCGCTTTCATCGCATATTACGTAGACATATAAGAAATGGCATATGGTGATGGTAATTACCAGAAGAAATGGATTGCCACCACTAATATTATGCACACGAAATGATCACCTGTGTCTATATAAACTTAATCATCCCTCACTTTCGCGATTATCTAAAATTATTATTTTTTTGACTTCAAGGGGACATTTCTCCGCATCAATCATCCAATTACGCTCCATGTTCCATTGTCCTCAACAATAAGATTGATATCAAAATTATGCATAGCGCATAGCAAACAGCCCATCAATTTCTAATAATAGGCGAAATTACATTGGCACTACAATGTGTATAAGTAAGTGGTCATGTCGGGTGTCCTCTGGCAGCCGGACACAATCAGCGGAGCCGACACGTGTCGGTCAGAGCTGTGCGTTAACGAGCCCATGCAAATATCCAACCTGTTCCGCTAACAATATTCGCGTAATATATACAGATTACAGATATCTGAATACCGTCTTGGAACATCATTTGTTTGGCAATTAGATCGTTTTTTTTATTGTCAGTGCAAATTAGGAAGGCTGTGTGCATTCTTTTGTGTGCGTGTTCACGTCTTAAAATAAATCTCTTGTTTTTCAACTTCTTCTTAACAGCCGATTGAGCAGTAATAAAATACTACATAATATGCGTTTCGTTTGGGTGATAATAAACGATTAGCCAAGTGACACTATTCTCAATGAAATATGTGAATTGTATTTGTAATTGAGATTGTTTAAGTTCTTTTTTCTCCTTTTTATTTTAATTCCCTTACTTAGTCACAACACAAGTCTTATATAAGTTTATAACCTACCAAAAATAACAAATTCAAAACGAGAGACAGTATCATTCTCTCACCCTTCTCGAATTCAAAAAAATATCCGGCTATTTAATAGCGGTATAAATTTCATCACAGTAAAAAAAGTCATATAATTTATCAGCAAATTAAATATTTTATGCAAGCGAAATAATATTTCATTATAAATTTATACAATTCTTTAATATATTATCGTTATAATTGTAAAAAAGAGAATAAATTCTCCGTGTTACTATTTTTTTGCAGCAGGTGTTTTTGCAGAACTTGTTTTTAGATGGACATTCCAGTAATTTTAGAAACATCTAAGAGCCTATCAATGATATATCTCGGTTATTCGCTTAACATTATTTTTTAGCCTAAGTCTTATTTTCGATCTTTATGCATATACTTGTTTATACTAATATCCATTGACCTGGTGTAACCTCTACTGGAAAAATCCAAATTTGTAGGCTAATTTTGATGATATTTTTGAATATTAAATCAATATTTACTTCAATTACTTTTAGTATCTATATAATATTAGTAACATATAGTAAAATTAGGATCAGATAATTAATATTATTAAAATCTGGTAACGTTAATCCGAATTTTTAATTTCATGTCATTTAACTATGATGCAAGCACAAAGATGTATAGCACAAAAATATATATAAATGATGCAACACTTATATCTAGTAGGTATATATGCAGTTTTACACACAAAGTTTAGCAAAAGGCATTTTTATTTGATTTTTGCTAGTGCTTTAAGAGATTTTTAAGTTCTAACCCCTAGTTGCCCTATCGTCTAAGAAAAACACTGTAGTGTCTAGAGATCTTGATGAGACCACTACATAGACGTGGCTGAGTGAGCGCGGTGGCTTCTAAATTTTTCTCTACACAGCAAATAAACCCGGCGACCCGCGCTTTCTAACTATGATACGATTTTATCGAAAATTATGAAAATTATATTTACAAAAGTTGTACTCAGAGAATATGCATTTCTTCACGATTAAAATTAATGGAAAACCTTTGAGTTTATCGATTTATTAAGTGCTTATTAAGGGTTTTACAATGAAGTGTCGTTCAACGTATATCCTTCGTAAGGTACCACGTGATCTTCAAAGATTTCTGTAATGTTACGACGTGAAGTCAGTCCACGTGTATGGCTCCTAGAGTCGATGATAACTGAATCTGCTCGTGCAGTTAACGATGCCACCGACCATTACCAATCCCCTGCCATGAGCAACAGTTCCAGATGAAACATTGAGAATAACGTTCTCCAGGGTGACGATATACTCTTTGACGCCGGTCAATCCCACATAGACTCACGCTGGTCTCATCAGTGAAGAGTCCCTTGCCCCATTGCTCTAACGTCCAATCCATATGCTCTTCAGTGAATTCAATGGTCCTCTACGGTGAACTACTGTTAAATTTGGGCCTGCTGTGGCTCTCTTTGGAGTCAGGCTTCGTTCAGCAAGTATTCTTCTGATGGTATCTAAACTTAGGACCGCTTGGCACTCATCAAGTAGTCTTTGATGTACTTGAACTACGTTGAGGCAGCGATTACGCAAAACAGTAAGTTGAATGTACCGATCATCCGCTGCTGATATAGCTCTGGAACTCCCTTTACCTGGTCAGCGATCGAATGCTCCAGTCTATAGATATCGTCTGTATACCCGTTGCACCGAAGATGTGCTGGTTCGAAATCTAAGAGTGACCTCAGTGAAGTAGTGTAACTAGAGCTTGATTTATAGTCGTTTCATGACAGCATGAAGCGCACTTTTTGTTGGTTTAATTTTGATAGTTATAAGTTTTATACTTTTTGGGAAAATCGAATGACTGTTCCTAGCTAGCCGGAGGCCCTGTTTATTTGATGTCCAGTGTATATCCATGATCGGGCGGTACAGTAGAAAGATCGCGTAAGCCGTGCATGTTGTGCCAGAGGTTGCTGGTTCGAATCCTGGTCAGGTTATGGATGTTTATGTATGTAAAATATCGGATATAAGCTACATTAACAAATTGTATTCAAAAATCTTCTTCGGATCCATTGCTGGAAACCGCATGACAATCAGTTCAGTAGATATAATCGATCGCACACATCGGATATGTGTGGGTACATTATAAATGTTGTTCTTAAAAATATTTGTAAAATGACTAAATTTATAATTTGGTGACATGTTTTAACATAGGACGTAGTAGCAAATAAAAAATGTTTTTTTTTTTATAAAAAATGCAATCATCATTATCAGTCCTTATCGGTCTACTACTGGATATGGGCCTCTTTCAATGAACGCCAAGACGAACGATCTCCTGCTACTGGCATCCATCCCGGACCGGTACTGCACGGAGATCGTCTTCCAACCTGGTGAATGGTCGACCAACACTTCGTTTTCCTAAACGCGGCCCCCGCTCCAGAATCTTACAGGCCCATCTGCTATCTGTTCTTCTGAGTGTGTGACCAGCCCCTAAGCCACCAAGAAACACACAAATAATAAAAATGCGAAAGTTTTAATATGAAAAAATTTACTATTACTCGCAAAATTTACTACTAGACGGATTTGCTTGAAAAATTTTGCACAAATAACATAAAATATTATTATCCCGTAATAAAATAATGCATCCGTTGGGGTATATTTCCGGGTGGTTACTGGTGAAACTAAGGGAGACAAGGTAGTCATTAATATAATTAAAATCTATGTTATGAAAAAACCTAAGAGCCAAAGTAAATTTTCAGTAACAAACCCTTAACATCTGGAGCGGCTCTTACTTAAAAATTTTATTACTGGTGAAAACGCACTACACGCGATCTCATTGCGATATATTCGAATTAATATTTATATAGGAATAAATATTATAATCCTATAATTATTTATTATAGTAGATAGTAATAATTACAATTAATCAAATAGTTACCTAATTAAGAAATATTTTATAGCGAACTTTTGATGTGCTGTGATTTCTCACCCTATCATGTGAGTGACATGTGCTCCTGACAGCTCAATTTGTGTTATTTTTAAGTTTTCTGTGGCCTGGCGGGAAAGCAGCAATATGGGGCATGCAGCCCTATAATAATTACGTTAATGTCTAAGTGGAAATGCCATGCAAAAGCTCCGAATGTTTGTTACAACCCTTAACCTACAACGAAAATTGAAACAATCGGTGATAAGAGAATAAGTCAGACGACATGTTAGAGTCTTTCACGACTACACGGCACAGAATTTCACCGACAGGAGTAAAATAAGCAATAAACATTTATAGACACTTCACCATTCTCGGTAAATTGCACCAATCGACTTTTGTAAGCCAACAATGTATTATCTTAGCCCTGATTCGCACTCTCCAAGCTCGGATACAAAGTAGGTGTACATCATTTGAATAATGCCCGTGAAGTATAAAGGCCAATCGACTTAATATTAATTATTTTACTGCCACTCGTTGCTCTTGTAAAGGTGAAATAAGTAGCCTTACAAACGTATGGTTATAATTTGTAAGGATGTGATCCTTGTAATTGGATGAATAAAATATAATTACGTCCAATTTGATTTAGACATCGTAAGTGGTATGTACTTGGTACACCAAATGGCATCAAACTACAGTTGATATAATGCGGGGAGAAAGTTAACAAATTTCATTGAAGTTAAGATTAAGTAATAGACTAATGTGATCATTAGTCTATTATTTAGCAAATTTTAACTAACATTGTTTATTTTTTTTCCAATATATTAAAATTAATAATAATAAGCTGATCCTAAAACCCTTATTCTTCGCAAGTGTCAAAATTACGTGCATAACACCAAGCAGTTAAAATTACAAAATATCCAGCTGCATGTCTTTTTATATTTTCAGGACCATACCTGAGTTACATCTTATAATCTGAACAAACCGAATATATTGTGGCTATAATAAATAAACCGCGAAGGCGGAAGTAAGGATATTCAAAATTAAATTCAAAAACAGAATTCCAAAATTCGATAAACAAAATCAAAAGCCAATCCGTCAATTCGATATCGATGGACCAACACACTCCGTCTTTGTGAGAAATTGACAAATGATACTGATGACAGACAATATCGTTGTCATTTGTACGGACCCTCTACTAAGACGTGACGCGGAATAGTTCCGGGTATATTTAAATTACTTTTTTAAATCGCAAGTAGGAACGCTTTTTTATTTGTCGATCGGATGATTTACCAAAAATATGGAATATTAATATCGTAATATAACCTATTGGGCGAATGAATAGAGACTTGTAAAACATTTTAATTTATCTACAATGGCGCCGATAATTTATTTGTATAAGTGGTATTGCATCATAAAAATTTCTTTGGCACCATTTTAATATTAAATACACTAAATAATGCAAACATGGCTCAAAGAATTGGTGTTTGGACAGTTGTAAGCGTGGGAAGAAGACAGCGCACTTTATATTCTCCAAGTAGGTACCGAAACAGTAAAGTTTTTGGCTGGTTTCAAAAGTTTTTAAGATCTAATCTTATAAACTCCTAATTTAGAAATTATAGAAGTAACCAGTGAAACATTGTCTGTTACTTGTCATCCCCTCTGGCTTTACATGAGCCGTTCACGTTTTTGGCTACGTTTCTACTGCCATTGCAATTGTGTCTAATTGGAACCGAATTGGGCTAATAATTGAGAGTTACCTTTTGACCTTTATATATATCTATTAACCGGTGCAAAATGATGTTTATGTTGAGGTTTCTGAATGTCTGGATAGTCAACGGGAGGATTAAAGGAAAGAGAGCAGCGCAGGGCTGGCCGGCACAGCTTAGTTAGTATAGGTGATACAATTCTATCAAATAAGATCTCATGCACAACTTTATGTGCGATCGCTACCATTTTACTTCCATAGACGTCTGTACCACGCGAGGCCACGATTTTCACATCCTAAGTTACATTTTAATAATTAACATCTTTTAATTATCTACCCAACTATCTGACATCTTTCATTTAAGCAGAGCGTTTAATTATGCAAGCGTAGATTGTGTCAGTGGGTTCCCACGGGATTAAATTGATTATCCAATACGCGAGTGCGACGGCGTATCGCATGGATCGTGCAAACTCGCCAAGTCGCGGCGCCACGAGGCAAGCACGCTGATATGACAACGATGCCTGTTAATTTAAACGGACGCGATCAATAAGGGGTATCTTCATCAGGGACATCGATAATAAGCTTACAGTTTTATAACGGCTTATGGCTTTATTTGCCAAATAAAATTGGAATAACAAAGGAGAGGTCACTATAAAACGGTTTTATGTGTATTATAAACCACTTAGACGGATTCTTTCGCGGTCAATTTGAAACTTGTGACTTTTCCGACATTTCGGTAATGTTTGTGTATGCATCGTAACATCAGTTTAGGCGGTTTTATACTGACTACTGTCAAAAGAAAGTCATCAATTTTGTCGGAAACAAATATACGAGGGTAAAACTTGTAGTAAAACTGACAGAAATATTAAAATGAGCTTACATTAACAAGTTATTAGTCTTATTATATCTTTTCAAAATCAAATAGATACCTATATCGCTGGATCCGAGGGAACTACCGAGAATAACACTTTGCCTCTGGGGTCTACTCGACGGTGTTTTCATACGCAACCACTGCTCCCCAGGGGAGCATATAACATCTTCCTCCAAGTTTTTATTTAATTTTCAAGGTACTTACTTAAAACTAAGAAGAAAAGTTAGTAAAACATATTTTTAAATAATATAGCATATTTTACAAAATTGTTTGTAGTTTTGTTGAATCTTTTCAACTGTATGTTAAAATTCATTGATTACAATGCCAACAACTCTTGGCTTATTTTCAGTCTTTTATATGAATATGCATCTGAGGTTTATACGTGAGAATGGTAAGAATCTTACGGCTCTTTCTTGGGGGTTTTCTTTATTCTATCTCTCGATGCTTTTGGCTTCTGGAGATAAATTTTGGAACACGTTTCGTATGAAATATTGTCAAAAGCCAGAATATAAAAAACGGCCGTAAAACACTTGAATTGGGTATGTATACGATGTGCGTGTAGATATCCTTGGACGCTGCCATTTTGGCTGTTTCTATAATATGTACGTATGAAATGCTTGTTTGTTTTCCGAACAGTAAAATTATCTAAATGTATTTTTAAATATGGTAAGATTGTCATCGAAAGTTCCAATATGAATCAATTAGGAGATGATTTCTCCTGTCATGTACTTGTGTACGTTTTCTTTTCATTACAAAAGTTCTATTGTGATTTTATCTTTATTACAAAATGGCACTTGCGGTACATGCGTTGATGCGGTAACTACACATCTTTCAACTGTAGCTGGATCACAGATTTCTGACGCGTATACTTTGTAGATGTCATAACATTTTTCAATTTGTAAGTGTTTAGTAATTTATGAATATTTTAATCATACATTAATAAAGATAATAATACAAGTGAAATTGATCCTAATATCAGCTATATAATTTTACTTATATATACCTAATGTACAAAACTACTCAACAAATTCAACGATTATCACTTATTGGTCTAATTTATATTTATAAATCTACAGTGTAATGTTAATGTTTTATGTTACTACTGTTTATTATATTTTAAAAGATTTAAATAATTTATTTCTAAAATTTCGAAACGTAACATGAATATTAACAAAATGTGGCTGCGCTGCATGTACTATTGTAGACCTTACACATTCTAGAAATTGGCTCTTGGAAACTCAAATTAGTCCTAGACGGGGATCACGTAAGATATTGGGAGTTGGTCTTCAAGTATAATTTAAATTTTAAAACATGAGTCTCTATTTAATGCGCGTGCTATGTAAAACGTTTACCCTTAGTCCCTGGTGTGATAGATTAAGGCATTGTTGATTCAAGGCTTAATTGGACCCGTATCAAGCTGGGATCATGAGACATAGTCTCCGTATTAGGTCCGTATTGTGACGGCAGAGTTATAAGCACATGCGGGGAAAAAATCCTTACGGCTAACATAATATTTTATTATAATGACACCGAGAAATATACATAGAAGAAGAATGGTCAAAAGAGTGTGATAGATCTAATTTTGATTGGTAGTATAAAAAGATAACATGAAAAATATTAATTCATATAACATTTTGAGGTCACGCCCTTAATTCTTAAATGTTTATAGCCGGCGGATAGTAATTTTGGGTTAAGTTACAAATACATAGGGCTTTGCACAGAGATGGAATTGACGCATTTGAAAAGCGGGCTTTATTTTAAAGTAGAAAGTCATTCATAACTTTTTCTTAAACCTTATTACTTTTTAACCAATGGAATAAATATTCCTAGACAATTTTATTTATTTATGAGACATAATATTATGAACCTAAATCGCCACCTATTGATATAAATTATAGTGTAAATTTTATAGTATATAAAAAATTTAAGTCACCACAAAAGTAGTTAAAATAAATATTTCCACATTAAATACCAGATCGACATAAAACATTAACATATAAAATTTATATTTGTATAGTTTGCTCTTATTTATAATATAGCATAACATTATACGTGTTATGTTAACGACTCATTATATGGTGTATGGATGGCTAGAAATTAACCAATATAAGACGCCAGATGGTGTAATATTTAATTGAATATAATATTTTTGATACTACTTTAAGATTTTTTTCGTCGGGTGGTAGATTTGTTATACCTAAGATTTATATTTATATTTGTGCTTTGTAATTTCTATATGAATTTCACAAATATTGATTGTTATATAAGAAAAAGTATAAGGATGTCATCTATTCACTATTAGTTTAAATTTTATTTTATATCACATTTTCTATTTATAAGCAAAGTACGTTGATAGTTACGAGTTTAGGGTATACACGTAATATTTTTTAAAATACTGAACTATGTTCACTGACCACAGTTCCAAGAACCCTGGAGCATGTAATGGCCCTCTCGTCGTTTATAGTGAACTGTTATTTTCATTTCCTCTATATTAAATGGTCATTTTTTATTTGATCCAAATTCTCATAATATTGATTTTTTTATTACTTTAGAATATAGTATTTCCGTCCCTTGCTGAATATAGGTATGAACTGATTTCCTCTTGGAGAATATGATATAAAATTTTTTTCACATAATTATTTATTAATTAAATTGTAGGTAGGTATTACAATAAAATTACTTTTACGGATTTTATCGCGGTTTCTTAAATTATTTATGTAGCCACGTGTATGGTCACGGGTGGACGGATGTCTAACATTCGCGTAGACTTAAGACATCAATATGTGGACTTGTAGGTAGGTAGGTAATTAAATGAATAAAAAATTCAGTAATAGAATCACTGTTTTTTTCATAATAGTTGTTTTATTTTAAATATTTATTTTTATATACAATACCTTACATGGAAATAAAATTAGATAAGATGTTATATCTGGCTCATGATTTGCTCCGGGCCATTATCGTACTGACCCATACAACTACTCAAATTATGGCCAATGTATATCGCTCCATCTTAAGTATACGAATACTGTTACAATTTTTATTCATTACTATGGCGTTAAGCATACGCATGTGAATATGAGGAAAGTGTCATTTGTACAATATGTTGGTAAACTTTTCCTGCCATAGGTTCCAGGTCAGTATCATTGATTCAATTGAAGCCAGCTCTGATGTGCCGGTTGAAGGTATAGACAACTGTTGTTGACAATGTTTTGTGTATGATCAATTATCAGCTAATATGGGTGACAGAATATGTATGATTGCCGTTTAATGTGTTCGATATGTTGTAATGGTGTACGATTACTATTAATAATAAATATATTTCTATTCTATTCTATATATTGTTTAAAAGTATTATTTACTTTTAAATAATATAAGAATGAAGAAATATTGGAGAACATATATAACAAGTTAAATTTAAATGTCTAATTTTCACGAAAGTTATGTAAATATAAATACACAATATGTTAATCTGTATATGCTTAACATAGAAAAGAGCAATCATGAGATACTCTGATAAGGACACCATAATGCGAATTAAGCTACTTAGGCTAATTTATTAACATTATTGAGGTGAGGAACATATATTTTATAAATTTGCAGTTTCTTACATAATATGTTCTTTTTGCAAATGAAGTTAATCGAATATTAATAAAAAAGATATTGATATGTGTGAGATATTCAATAGTTGGGCGTAGTTGTTATTTCGCATGTTACACTAATTGTTTCGATTTCAATTTTCATTCTTTAACATGACATTAATTAAAAAAAATATATTGAATAAATATTTTCTATTTCATACAAGTCCTGATGGTACATAGTATAGGGCTAGACTGACGTGGCGTAATAACTTTATTCATATTACTATTATTGAGCTGGGTGTTGCTAATAAACTGTATTGTGGCAGCACAAGAAGGGCTTTTCAGGCAAATATATTCCGGGCTAAATATTGCCTTCGGGGTTGTAGTTCATGTATTAAAGAATGGGTTCCATCCATTAAATAGGTGTACTTTCTCTCCTTTTCCTTTTCCTAATATTACAAATTAATTTAATCCTACTTCACTAACCTTGACCTAATTTAACCTTTGCATTACGGGAATTTGGAAATTCAAATAGAGTTTGACATCTAAATCTTTTTTTTTTTTTTGTATACCAGCGAAATATCGTTCGAAGGAGTTGAACGGTACGCGGCTCACTACAAACTCGTCGTACATTCTGCATGTAAGAAGTCGATAGTTTCGAGTTTAGGCACACGCGTACAGTATGAGGTGGACGATGCAAAAATGTGCATGTATGAACAATTTTCTTTTTTTCGGGGGCCCCCGAATATTTTCATGTCTGTTCATAGAGTTTGTTTATAGTTTAATTTCCTCCATGCACTGGGCCGGCGCGACGCGCACGATTCTGGTCGAAATTGATAAAATAGAGATACACTTGTATGAAAATACTTTTTTTCATATGGCAACACTCATATATTTTTTTCATCGCAATGTTTAAATTCGCGATGTCTAAATGTTCCGCGCACCGTAGCATGATCGGACTAAAACTGATTTTTTCCGATCAGATCATGTGAAGAGATTTAAGAAATAAAATCTAGGTCCCAGTGTTGCCAGTGGGCCAAGATAGTGATGGTCGAAAAATTATGAGGACCGCGACGGATCATCTGGGGCAGGTTTTTCATTAAGAATGTTATTCCTTCTACTTTTCATGTTTCTAAATGAAAAGTTAAAAAAGAATGTATGGAGGGGACAAAAAGTAAACGCACGCAGCGATACTTTGGTAGGGGTCACGTGACCGGCCCATAAAAAACCACCCTCTCAAATGTTGGCAACTTTGAGATATTTGACCTAGAAAAACGCAAATTTTCGTACAATTTACAAAATGTCTGTAATGTCGGTGGCCACGTAGTTGAAAAAAGCCTAGCCGTGGAAGGAAAATTGTAAGGCCTGGAAAAAACACGGAGCTACGACCCCGCAAACAGAGATTGAAATTCAAACGCTAACATGAAATAAATCGAATGCGATAACAATCTCGAACGAGCGCATAGTGAAAAAAAATGGGTCATTTTAACTCGGCCGCCATCTTGGATATTTGAGCGGACGCATTTTTCCTATAGACATGGTAGCAAACGAAAAACTCTCGCCGCACTTTTGAATGAAAAGTTGAAAAAAACGTGGGGGTGAAAAAAAAATTTACGTACGGCAACACGAAAGTCGAGACCCACTTTTGCCACGAATAAAGATATTGGCTCAAACCAGGGTGAACGGAAAAAAGTTCCCTCGTGTGTATTCTTACAATTTTTTATTCGTTTTAGGAAAAGTCGCGTGGGCGGTCGGCCATCTTGTGAAAAAAAATAATTACATAACAATTGCAAAAATTGGCGATAGACGTAGGCGGCGGAAATAAAAATATCGAAAAAATCACAAAACACCATCGCGTCACGACCCCGCAAACGAAGGTCCAAATACAGACGCGAATAGCGCGGAGGCCATCTTTCTTTTTCGACTTTTATAAATGGAATCGAAATTGAGGGGTAAAAGTGTAAGTAAAAGTAAAAGAAAAACGGCCGCCATCTTGAAATTTGCCAATGTCGGATTTTTCCCTATAAATTC
>JAFELO010010546.1:146431-197598 GCA_017140195.1 Eumaeus atala | reverse complement strand
CTCTTTGGTTTTGCCTACATAATATTAGTTATTTTAGATTGTAATCGATTAAGAATATATTTGGATGAATTTTGGCTTAGACATGTGTCTAGGTTCATCCAATTTTTATACTTCTCGCATTACAGAATACCAAACATACAAAACAATATAAACCTTCGTATTTATAATATTAGTACGAGTCTCTAAAAACGTTTGCATAGTTCTATCCTGGACCTGATGGGACAGCATGACCATGATCTGTAGAAAATGTAAACGCAGGAGCGACGACTGGACGTACACAATATAAAAAAACATCAGCTACTATTATTATGTCGTAGTATAAAAATGTATAAAAATAGCCAGACAAAAAGATGTAATTTCTTATTAGCTAGGAATCAAACCCACGACCTATTGATAAAATCAATGTTCTACTGTTAGACCGACGAGGTAATTTGAGACATAAAAAACATTGGTAAAATCAATGATTGGTGTTATAATAATATCTACACGCTATTTAATATTCTGTGGTGTGGTCCAAATATCGCCGGACGCAGGTGTATGCACACGGATGTTACACACCCCGTCTTATTTATAAAACAATGTAAAAACAAATCATTGTTAAACAAATATAAAAGGTTCCATATATTTCGCAAAACATACCTTGTGCAATTTTTATAACGCCATCTATAATTTCCATTCTGAATTGGAGGCTGGCTAGTTCTTACTCATGATTCCAGGCTTTCTCGGCGAATACAAACACGCGCAATATGGAAAGAACAGAGAGGTAGTATCTAAGCATTTCCCGGTATGTAGTTTCATTTGAAGGCCACTTAATAAAAACGAACGAAATTTATAATAAAATATTTGTAAAATGATATTTATTACCACAATTATTATCTGTTCTGCAAAAATTAGTTTACGTAACATATGGTGAAAAAATGTAGAGCAGTGCGTACCGAATGCGTGTTTAAAGAAGCAAAACTGGTGCATATTCCATAATTCATAACAAGAAAATACTATATATGGGATATAAAAACACACTTTATAGCCTCTATCATGTTATATAATAATTTATATTAGTATTCAAATCAAACGGCTATTATTAAATAACTATTATGCAGCCGGCTCAGCTGCTATCATTATCTTCAACTATAAATAGGTATATTTTTAAATAAATAAAAAGCTCGGTATATTCAATTTGCGCATTTTTAGAATCTTACTATATCGTTGCAATTAAATTAAATCGATCTGGCCAGGCCAGTGATACAGAAGTAGGTTCTGGTCCTGGTTTTAATTTGCATAAACTGTCGCCAGATTTGAGTCAGGTAATCGATGACCATATAGAAATGTATGTTTTGGTAATGTGATGGAACTCATTATCACTTAAGTCTTAACATGAGTGAGTCTTTTTTACTTTCCAATTCTTATACAGACATAGAAGTTGTTGAGAAGATGACATAATTGTTAGTTTAGTTTTTTTTAAATAAAAGTCAGCAATTAAATGGAAATCGAATTGAGAATATTGAGGATCGTAGCAATTAGGACGAGATTGAACATCTTGTACGTCAAAGTGTACGGATAAAGGTTGACGATATTCATGAATGATAACAGTAAAATCGTGTATTCGGCAATGGGTCTATAACGGATCATTAAGAATAAATAAATAAATAAAAAAGAATAAAATTGGAAACATAGCTGCGAATATCTAATTCTAATAAAAATCATGGATTATTTTTAGTACAAGCATCTATTACGTTATATGATTTTAAAACGCTCATAAAAATAATCATTTCAAATTGCTTGCATTACCTATTAGCTTTCACCTTTGGGTCGTACTTAAGTGAACTTAAATCTCTTGTAAAACCCCACAAAAGGGATAAAATGATAGCGCCGATGGGTCATTACGTATAATCAGATTATAGAAAAGTGATTTTATATTAAAAAGATATCTGAGACTTTTTTTGTACAAAAACGTGTCCCTGGCACAAAAAAGTAGTTTGAGAATTTAATTTTAATCCGAAACTAACAACAACAATTTTTAGAAGCACATTTAATTTCTAAACTGTGGATACAATGATTTTTTTAAATTATCTTTTTGTTGCATAATTATCCTTTGTGGACTTGGAAAATAGTTTGTACTAACTTTGTTGTTCTAGACTTAATTTTTAACACAAAGGAATTATAGTGCATATATGTGCGTCATAATATTTTCGTACTTTCTTATACCATAGGGGAACTAACGAGCAGTCGGAGTCATTTCGTGACAACCAACGCGCATTAGAATACGCATATGCATTTACATTGAATATGAAGAAGAGCAACGCATTCGCGAATTTGGGTTGCCCTCCTTTACCCCGCCCCTCCAGTGGGGCACCGGCTACTCAAAAATCGTCTAAGCAAGATGTGCCCGGGCAATCGTGCTTGGCCAATTCCGCTGCAATGTAGTACGGCACCACTTGTTCGTCTTCGCCAGTTCCAGCGCATATCTTATTCGTCGACTCGTTGCTTTATTATTATTGCGACTACTAATATAAGCGCGATCGTAAATTGCTAACACGCCGATGGTTCTCGCCCGATTCAGCTGTAACAAATAATGCCGTCTTGTACAACAGTCTACAGCTCGTACCAACAACAGTAAGAGGCAGTGTCACGCTGCAGAATTGGGCCGGCACGGCCGGGGAGGTACGACGCGATCGCATAACACTGCCGTATAGACACGGCTATGATGTTGCGTTTCGTGTGGGATGATAGGAGGGCAACGGAGGATCTGCGTAACAATCATGCGAATGTCCGTCGTCGGAATGAGGTAGTAGTAGAGGGAAGAAGGACAACACATTTGGATAGTAATATTAATGCAAATGTAGACATTTGCATTAATTGGTAGTCGCCAAGAGGCTTCCATCTTGGTAGTCGCGGTCAAGAGGCTGCGATTGTTCGTTTGACCTATATTATATAATGTTATCAAAAATGTTATAGAAAAAAATTGCCGACAAGAAGTAATGCTGGAATTGGTCGGAATTGGAAACGGCACCGCATGATACCGGCGTAAAATAACATCTTCGGTGTCGCGATACACGGTTTGTGGGTATTCGGTGGCCCATACGAATCGGTAGTTGTAAGAAGGGTCCGATTTTCGTCTACCTCCTATACTATAAAATAGTTATATATTTATATATACAAATATATTTCATAATTATTAACCATCCCTGTTAGACGAATGATAGGGTTGTCGACTATTAGGCGGGAAATAAAGTATTGCGTCTTGAGATAAGAAAAAACATTTAAAAATTTTAAAAAATACACTAGCTTCTTAATATTTCATTTGGGTGTTTTTTGTTAAAAATGATTTATATGAACTCCCGCTATTCCTGTTTACGAAGTGATCGCGGAACACAAAGCAAAAAGATCGATATCAGCTCACAAATGTATTCGGCATGATGCGAGACTTTTGACACCAAATATAAGCGATAACATCTTAAAACTCCTAATGTTTTATACAAACTCTTTTGTGTTGGTTAACTTAATTTTGTATAAATAAAAGATTTTTTTGTACGTCTTTATTGAGGGTTATATCACATTTAGCAGACTAATGTGTTTAAGTGTTTCATTACCTTTTACATAAAAAGCAGTGCTGTGTCTATTGAGATCTTTATAAGAAACTAGCATTCCGTCCCGGCTTCGCACGGACATTTCACAAAGCATGGCAAAAGTTCATTCACCTAAAAAACAATTTGAACACTAGACGTTACAAGTGCATAAATTTAAATTTATAACGGAACAAGGTCAGTCGTGACAGCTAGTTGTCAATCATTTCAGCAGCGAAATAAGGAATTACCTTAATATTTTTTTCATACTAAGGCATAGCTTTAATTACGTTATGTAAGTTTTTATAAAGTTCAAGAAGTTTTAGACAATATTTTACAGCCTGAGTCTATCTCAGATAATTTTTAGTGGTTTCAAATCTGTGCCTATTCAGTGCAAACAAACAAATAAACCAACATTGATGTCTTACGTTTACGCGAATGTAATTTAAAACAACTATTACGGATTTATTGCGCTTTATTTAATTATTTAACTAGCCCGACGTTTCAGAAGCTTTACAGCGACCATGGTCACGGGTGGACTGTCGCCCGTGACATGGTGTACGTCGGGCTAGTTAAACACTTAAATAAACACCGATAAAGTCCGTAGAAGTCGTTTTATTGTATATTGACATGTCTACTTTGAAACTATAAAACGGGACTTCAAACTGTATAAATTATCACGTATTTTCATATAGTGTATTGCAAAATATTAGTCGATTCTAAGATATGTGTAATTTTAGATTTATGTCAATTATATGCATTGATTTACAAAAATACAAGATATACCATTTAAAACTGAGCTCTCATAAAGCTTCCGTGATTGGACATAAATGTATTTTTATTTAATGTCAGTCCGGCATGGCTGATATTGCATAAAAATCATGGTCAACCATTCTACCCGTGACCATAAATAATTAAAAAACCGCGATGAAATTCGTAAAAGTAATTTTATTGTAATAACAAACAAACGATCGAATGTTTCCTCTTTACAATATTAGTATAGATTCTTTGACATCAATTTTTGTCTAAAAACTTGGAAAAAAATTGATGACAAATTTAATGTCAACCAAATTCATAAAATTTATGTTTACATTATTTATAATTTTAATTATAACTGCAAAACATGTTTTAATCATGGGTATTAATTTTAATAAATATATTAGTCCTCATGTTTACTCAATTAAATACAGCCAATAATTTGATTACTTTAAGCTTGGAGTCATATTTCAAATTGAGAAAAAAGAACAACTACTGTTGGTCTCATTTACCGGGTCGTCAGGGTTAATATATGTAAATAACTAAAAACAGTAGAACGCTTCTGATCTGGGTTTAACCAACCAGACATAGCAACTTCATTGATTCATCCTTTCATTGATAATGTATTTAAGGTCTTAAGGAATTGTTCAAAGAGATTATTATATTGATGTCTTAAGTTTACGCGAATGTTACTCGTATAAAATACAACTTTACGGATTTTATCGCGGTTTATTTAATTATTTAACTAGCCCTATTCTTATCTAAAGAATTTTTATCCTTATTATCTTATACTTTACCAGTTATATCTCTTGGCACAAGATTTTTGATGTATATTTGTAAAAAATATATTATATTTTTCCTCGGCCTCCAAAAATCTAGTCATACAATCTTTAAGCGTTGCGTTCTTGTGGTGATTTTAGCAAGAGGACTTGTTTTCTTCTTTGCAAAGCCGTTTCGATCGCAGCTTAGGCTGTCAAGCGAGGCAGGCCAGGAGGTCGTTATCTCGACGGTCCAGCTGTGGAGAATGCGATGCGTATAAAAATGTTTATTAAGTATGTATAATTAATAAACGCCTATCTCTCTGTAATTTGTTATATTGACTCGTTCAAACTTAGAAATTTTTGGACTTGCAGTTTGATTTTATAATTAATAACCATTAAATATGCTAAATTATTCGCCTATTTGCATATTATTACTTATTTTTGATAGACTTACGCCTAAATCCGACATCAAAAATTCGACCGCACGAACGTTGGGTTTGTGAACGTGTTACGATATCTAATTAGAATATTCCAATTATGAATACTCGATATTTTACTGCAATCAAGATGTTTTATTTGACGTGCATATGCAAATGTGCACGTTAAACATATAACTGACAAGTCGATATAACACAGGTGTTCGAATCGCCAGGAAAATATTACTTCTGCGCGGGCATTTGTTTATTATATATTTAAATAGGGGTCACAAACCTACTGCTCATACGATTGAATAGTGTGATTCTATCCCTATACTTCACAAAGCTTATTTAACAGACCTCGGTATCAATGTCTGTAAGTGTCATTTAGAAGCTAACGGGTTGTGATGATATTATCAAACGATTCTTACATTTTTTTTGTTCATTGCACAACAAATTGCGAACTGCAACAAATAATTATAATTTAAAAACTGCACGAGGAATGCGGGTCCCATTTCTACCTGCATGCATTAGAATTATACACGCCACTTAGAGCTTCACCTACAAACCCGTTGCCCGTATTACAACTATAAAAAGCTGAGGCTGGACAATTTTAGGATCTAGTCCCGCGGAACAGGAAAATACATACAGTAGCAATTATAAGTTTTTTTACCAATCATGTTAATAGGAGTAAAATAATAAACATTTATTTTAGCATATTTTACGAAATATATTTATAGGTACCTCCGGTAGAAGGTCAAACGAAAAATCTCTACCAACACCCATAAACATCAGCATAAATGTTTTTTATGCAGATACATCGCCATCCTTTCATCAATCCCTCCAACCAACTCACAAACCGCACGAAACGCAACAGGACATATCTGTCACTTTATGGCGGCGACATGTGAGCGAGATGTGCTACCCCAGTTGTGTCGGCTCAACTCGGATGTAAAGCAGCATGGTACTACCTCTTACCGAAGTATGCAGGTACATAGTGTGCTATATACCTTTAATATTCGTTTGTGTATGTCTGCTATGTCATTATTATTATAAAAGACAGTAACTATGTAGGTATAGCTAAATTATAATCAGCTTTGCATTAATACTAAGAAGTAGCGCCATGCTATATTGTAGCCGAATTAGGCCGGCATGTTTAGGAAGATAACTTCCGCTCACATAACGTCACAGTAAACTGATGGCTATGCAATAGGGCGTTTCAGTAGTCATTTAAAGGCTTACACGTGCAATAAAATTTGCACAAAAATGTTTTATAGTATAGGAGTACAAACGTGTAATCGCAGCTTATCACCGACGTACATGAACATCCATTTTGATTTCTATGCCTGTGCGTTGGCCTCCTTCCACTCACCTCAATGGGCCACCGACAACTAGCAAACCCCAAGAAATGCAACACCGTACATGTCACTGTACGCCGGTATCGAGTGAGCGAGATTTCCTTACTACAATTACTTATTGTTAAACATTGAAATCATCCCTATGGTTTTATTTAGTATGATCTCTCTCATAGATCATTGACAGTTTGAAGGGACTATTAGTGGTATGTGTGGTTGGACACATTATGCAAAAATAAACCAGTCCTGTGCAGGTGATGTTTAGACGCGTATTAGCCGCACACCATATGCATGCAAATAGTTTTTTCCCGCAACGTGCATTAGGATTAAAAAGTAGAAGCAAAATAATTAAAACAGTCTATAATCGCCTTTGCATTATTGGAATTATATCTTTGATGTCTGCCTTTTATATTTGTTACAGATCAAGATAAGTCTTAAGATTTTAGAGGAAGTAATAATTGATAGGAGAAAAAAATCATGGGGTTAATGTGGCATCTATGATGTCGCGTTTCGTACGTTTTTGAGTAGTCGGTGTCCCATTGACGGGGATGTAAAAAAAGGAGATCGACGCATCGGCATAGTAATTATGCTGATGTTCACGGTCGTCGGTAGTCGTAAAAGGGCTCTGATTTCTCGTTTGTCCCCCTATACTATAAAAATTGGGGCTAGCAGTGGAAGCGGTTCTATTTTATTTCTGTGAATATAGTAACATCCACCGTCGTAAAGGAAAAACTCCGTTTACATAATTCATGAGACATTGTACTATTACAATTAAGATTGTGTGAAAATATTTTAGTGGAACTAAAATTAATAATAATTTGATTTAATCAACATATTATCTTAATACTGAAATGTATAGGTTACTTTGTGGAATTTGTGAAAGGAATGTTGAAGGTATGTTCGCGACATCGACGCATGAATATATTTTCAATTTTATTGCGGCTCATGATATGGTGGGTTTATACACCTATTTCACTTCGTAAACGCATTCCTAATTCAATTTTAATATACAAATATAATAGGTCTGTGTGCGATTGAAATTAAGTGGAACTAGACCTCATTGATTTTTATCATATAATATACATTCAACATATAAGGTCATAGGATATAGCATCAGACGAGTTAGTCATAAAATATTGCTGTGTGTAGAAAACTCGTAGGCCGATTTGCAAAGGCCTCTCCTTCTCTCCTTGTCTCCTAGTACTTTTTATTTGTTACTATTAATATAATATACGATTTACTTTCTTAAATATTGTAAGTAAAAGATTTAATTATTTTGATTAACAAATTACATCCAACTGAACTTATTCATTTCAAGTTAGTACTGTCTACAAACTATTTAAATTGTTCATGTATAAGTAAAGAATGAAACCCCTCAAGTGTGTAAGCTGATAACTTAACAGCGACTGCATCGAATTTCACAACTATTTTATTCTTGCGTTCGTTATGAATTTAGCCAAAGAATATCTTTGAAAAATGGCACGGAAATCCGGTAAGGATGAAGGGGTTAGGCTGAAGGTCCTCAATTTTACAGAGTAGGTTAGGCAACACGTTTGTCATTCCCACCACGTAACGTTACCCTTCACCGAGGTAACAACAGTAATTGTACGTACATGACAACGACTGCAATTATGACAGCATCTGTCGGGTAATTTAAAATAAACAAAAACGACGACTTCACTACTTAGCAGCGAAATATGGCAGTGTGTAGATCAGAGAGCCGTCCTTCGCGAAGGCCGTGTGTCCGGCGCAAAGTGTGAGTGACCTGTCAACCGGCCGAGCGCGCGCGCCTCGTGCTGCGCCCGCGCCGACGTGCGCCATGTTAATTACTACGACCAATAAGGTGCCCGTCAACATATTTATTTTTTAAATTATGAATTGTATATACGGGTGCACTTCATTAAACTTGTATCTATATCGATCTCGTGTTTTTCAGTAGCCAGAGCGAGACACGGTGACCTTGAACAAAATGGCCGCTCCCTTACGCCCAGCACGAGTTCTGCTATGGAGTACCTTTCTCGGTATAATCCATCGGCATTCGAAACGTTTTATTAAGTAAAAATCCTAGAGCGACAACCGAATTCCTCTACCATATATCGCAAGACTACATTCGTCCGGATATTGAAAATGAATCGACAACTAGCAAAATGCCAATCCGTTTAGTTTTTACGGACACTGTACGGACACTGGAATTTACCTACAATTTTTCACCATATTTTTTTTTGCAGAGCAAACTGCTTAGACTTTTGATGAATGAGTGCACTAAATGTTAATTTTACAATATTTTTTTATTTTAAATAACTTATATTTTAAGAAAGATGTGCGTACTGATATTTAAAGATTTTCTATGACTACCCCATTCTGAGTACGAGGGCTGGTATGAGTGTTCTTTTGTTGACATAATCAAGACTGATTAGACTTTCGTATCCGTTCTAATTCAACTGTGTGCAAATTTTAAACTAATTTTACTGGTACACGCCATATGATAATTATATCTACTTGTAGACAGTTGAGCTTGTCCTAAACCCATAATAGTTAACTCGTAAAGACATAATCATCATCATCATTATCATTCCGTATCGGTCCACTGATGGACTTAGGCCTCTTTCAATGAACGCGAAGTCGGCCGATATCCTGCTATTAAAGACATATGCATAAATTATTTAGACATATTCACAGTATCTAAAATATATGGGTCGTCAGGAGAGGTTGCTAACAGAACATCGAAATTGATGTCCATGACAAAGAGTCAAGAATCCTTGCAAGGAGACGGCGGAACAGAATCTGTGAAAATTTGGGCGATGTACAAACAGGTAGAAAGAGGCGGAAGATCACAAGGAATGGGGGAAAATTGTGAAGGAGGTCAGAACTAACAAGAGCTTGTTGTGCCAAAGAAAGTAATCAACAGTCAAGGCGATGAGATTCACAAATACTTCACTAGAGATTAGAAGACGGAACGGTATTTTTTACTAAAGTTAAGTCGATGATCGCGATACAAACGCACATTGGAGTTATAAAACGAATGAATTTATATAATAGTTTACAGAACATATTTCTCACTCGTTTCGAATGGCCATCGAACTCGTCAATGAATGGATCAAAGCTCACCGCGCGTCGCGCAGCGTATCGAAAATCGAATCTTTGTCATTCGCGCTCGAGTTGGCGCGTCTACATCGCGTCGTCCAAACACAAGCACCGCCATTGGCAATTAATGTAACCAAAGATCATCAATAAACGTCTTTATCACTTCATCGCCTCAGACACTGGGAGGACTGAATATCTAGGCACCAACGTTATAAGTTTTGAATACATATACAGTCACGCACGGCTCCCAACGGGCCTCGTGTGTCGACGACTTCTGTATTTTTTATTACGCTCCAAGAGAAAATTAAATGAACATAAATTACTTCAATGATATTAATTCAAGACTGCTTGCGTAAAGATTGAAATATTGGGAGTTGTTCTAATGACCCGGGGCCATATTTTAAGAGTTCGCTTCACCAATTATGATTACTTAAACGAACGGAGCGAGCGGACGGCAAACCGCTCCGTCTAGCCATCATGCCGTATACGGTAATCCGATGAGCGATACGGCCGGCGCTTTGATATTGTTTTTCTTCTTAATTTAACGCTACTTGAAAACCACTACCGAATACCAAAATGACATAAATCATTGGCACAAGCATTAAGAGACGGGATATAATTTTATGTATGAATAATTTGTTATGGTTTATGTCGAAGGAGAAATTATTAATCGAATCGAATATTCGTGTTAAAAGGTAAATTAATAAATTGAATGTTAAAATCGTTAATTTGTTGAATAAGATTATAAGAGATAAGAGATCTCCAGAAGGGTTGTGAAATATTCCAAATGTATTCTTACCACCATAACATCTAGAATTGTTACTTAGAAGTAATCTGTGCACATCTGTATGGATCTGCCCAACTAGGTACCTATATTAAATTTTACGAACCCAGGAACAGGAAATAGAAATACTGCCGTCATTGGGAAATTGAAATAGAATATTAAGTTGCACAAATTACATAATTGTCAGTGCGAAAAACAAGTGCCTGGAAAAACCTCAATAACAACTCGAGATTTTGTATATAACTGATAACCTACTTGACTCAAGATGATATATAGATATTTACTTGACTTATAATCATATATTTAGAATACTACCGAGGTATACAGTGAGCCTCTCAAGACCGTCCATATAAAAGATGTGCAACTGCCAAATTATACACTATTTAAAAACATCTTAAATACATGCGTGTACGGATGACATTTCGAAGACGATCTCCGTGCAGTAGCTGCTCCGGGATGGGTTCGAGTAGCAGGAGATCGGCCGTCTTGGCGTTCATTGAAAGGGGCCTAAGTCCAGCAGTGGACCGATAAGGGCTGATAATGATGATGATGATGACGGTTGACATTTCTAGGAAATCTCTTTAAATTTTTCATGTCATTTAGATATAATCTGCATTGTAAAAATTACTTAAAATCATACACTTTAGGTTGATCTTGCAAAAAATATGTTGATGTACAATCATGGGCGCTTTATAATGACAGTTTAAAATAAAATCGAATATCACGAATTTTTGTTAATATGTTTATAATTGACATAAGTCTAAAATTACACATATCTTAGGATCTATTTATATTTTGTCATACATCAAGGAAATACGTGAGAATTTAAACAGTTTGAAGTCCCGTTCCATAGTTTTAAAATAGACATTTTCACAATTTCTAAGTTACATTTGAGCAAAGCCAAGTGGGGGCACGATTGATTCTGCATCGAGATAAGTGCGGTAACATCTTGCATAGTACCTACGAGTAGATAGAGACGCTGTTGGAGATCGTGCGCACCGATAAAATAATCACGTGTATACGTATCGGTAACTTGGAGGTTAGTGTAGGAGGACAGATAGAGCTGGACTTGGCAAAAAAATAATCACGTGTATACGTATCGGTAACTTGGAGGTTAGTGTAGGAGGACAGATAGAGCTGGACTTGGCAAAAATAATCACGTGTATACGTATCGGTAACTTGGTGGTTAGTGTAGGAGGACAGATAGAGCTGGACTTGGCAAAAACAATCACGTGTATACGTATCGGTAACTTGGTGTTTAGTGTAGGAGGACAGATAGAGCTGGACTTGGCAAAAATAATCACGTGTATACGTATCGGTAACTTGTTGGTTAGTGTAGGAGGACAGATAGAGCTGGACTTGGCAAAAATAATCACGTGTATACGTATCGGTAACTTGGTGGTTAGCGTAGGAGGACAAATAGAGCTGGACTTGGCAAAAATAAAAATTCCTATTTACTCACGCTATCTAGATTTATCTCAATATAAGTTTCAGGTAATTTGTTTTGTCATTTAATATTTATTTATTGAATAGCTTAAAAGCTGCAGGTACCAGCACAACTTTGATATTTTTGGGCATTAGGTATACTAATAGATAAAATCAGATTTACTGTCACGGAAAAGTAATAAGCAAGATTTACTATATTAGTAAAAGGCATAACAAAATGTAGTTCGCAAAATTTTTTCTTGAAAAATGGTCATCAAAGGCTTTGTAAGAAACTTGGTAAATGCTGATGCTTTGAAAGAAACTTGGTAAATGCTGAGGCTTCGAAAGAAACTTGGTAGGTACTGAGGCTTTGACATCCTAGTCATTTAACATATACCAACGAGCGATCCTCCCCAGCTTTGCTCGTAAATAGATTATACCCCGAATTCTTCCCCACAAAAACGTCCCACACATGTATGAGAACCATGGAAATCCGTTTGTAGATATTGAGAAAATCTATCATATATAGACAGACAGCTTTTAAGCACTTTGTTTTATAATAAATATTGATCCTTTTATCCCGTTCTCGAGTAATTTGAAGGTATGATCAATAACAATAAGTTATTAGCCTGAAATCGGTATTGGCTACATCTGCAAACACATTGTATCATTTCACAACTTCAACCACGAGGCCGCCGGAGGCATAGACTCCTCCTTCCATTGTACTGTACAATACGTTGTAACTTCTTACTAACGAGACCTAATATGGTACAATTTATAAAAGCAAGCGTGTTCTAATTAGACGAGACAGGAACATTTTTAATACTGTGCGTGTTTTTGATCGGATATATGTCCATCAGTGACCCTCCTAATCTGGCTACTGATGACGTTCAAACAGAAGTTCAAAATTGAAATGTGCATATTTCTAATCTGATTTTTAACTATGACCAGTAATTAGTTTTATCTTTCTTCATGTCATATTTTTCCAACAAAACAGGTAAAGATTCGCACCGTGTACATTAAATAGTTTTTAACAAGGCAAAATTATGTAATCACAAAGAAAAAAAAAACAAGTCTTAGTACATTCAACTTAATTTAGGAATATTTTTATTTACCGGGAACAAATTTCGATTCTTATAAGAGCAAGTCAAAATTTTCACTCGTTTATATGCAAACCTTATACGTGTTCTAAACTTGTATATGAATTTACACATTAAAAATTAAAATAATAAATATTTTCTAAATGTGATTTATCATTGACTTGGCGTTTTTATTCCTTAGTCTTTTCTTACCAATCTGCCTGTAAATTTTAATCAATAATAACTGTTAAATGAAATAGTGTTTATGTTCGTATTGGGTTGAACGGTTTGGGATGCTTATAGATTACAGTCTGTAAAAACATGAAAACACTTTTTAGGATTATATACACACACAATTCACAGCACCTTGAATTTTATTAAATTATATTTTAAATATGTTTAAAAAAATATAATTATGTCGCTACAAAGTCGTCGCATGAGGCACACCCCAGAGCCCGCAGCACACCACGTACATGCATTTGTAAAAACTTTAATAAGCGCTTGCATTTGGCATATTATATTGACATACAATGAATATTGGTAATATTACTAATCTATGATACTATGATCACAAATATTTTGTAGTTGCATATATTTCAATCCCTTGAATGAATAGTTTTAGAATGTCACACCTTATTTATAAATATCTAGACTGCTATGAAGATAAGCCCTACTACCGACAAGACCCGACTTCTCTCCGTTTCCCTCACAAAAAAATGTTTATCTCTGATTCGTAACAAACTTCACAAGGATTATTGGCTTTATCTGATAATTTCCTAAAATTGTAACTAGCCAGCATTAGAATGGAATGCAAAATAAATACACATGATTTTTATTAATATACTAAGGACGTTTTATCAAATCTCATAATGATTTGACATTAAAAATATTCAAATTCTGATTCTTATCAAAAACCTTGTCAGGTATGGAACATTCAGCTACATATAAATTCATCAACAGGATGTGAAGTGCTTAAGACGTCTGCCTTAAAACTTGTTAAGCCTATATTCTAACTTTAATCACCTATTTAAATTGAATGCAGACTGGTTTTATCTGATGAAATTTGATTAAAAAAATTATCGTTTTGGGAACTTAATTAGCAGAAAATTTGTTAATTAGGCAATTTTTATGATATATGAATTTGCAAATTCACATTCCTATTATGAATATTGCCTAATTACTACCTCTTGTGAGGTTTTTATTCGTGAACTACCCTTTCGGATAATATTATTATTGACTCAGGACATTTAAAATGATACGGAAATTTCTTACATCATAAAAATGCTAATTAGAACTGGTCCACCACCGAACGCGACAGGGTAACGACGATCTCGATGGCAGCCAGTTTGATTGTCAGGGACCAGCAGGGTCGCTGTCTCTTGAAAGAGGCTGACGAACGTAATTAACATTATAATTATTCATAGTAGTAGCCTACCATGTCCCACTGCCGGGCAAAAGCCTCTCTACTCTGCCCTCTGCTTAGAGCTAGATTGGGCCAACCCTTTCGAAAAGAGTTCGGCTCCTTTCGTCGGCGGTGGCGCGATGAGCTGGACTCCTGTCACAATGGACATTGTGGAGAGAAAAGCTGACGATAACCATATTAATGATAATTAAAAACGATAATGTAATAAATACATAGATTTTTTTTTTTTTTTTGTTGAAGCGGGGAAACGTATTTGCCTTCACTGGCCCTGGGTGGGGTCCAGTAGTGTGTGGGGCTCGCTGGAGTACTCACCAAAACCACCGCGAGTGCCGTCAGCGCCGCCTTTGGTGAGGTGTCCCGCAACAACAATCAGGGTATCCCGACCGCTAGTTAGCCCCCTAAATGACCGACGCCACCTCCACGAATGGGGTTGTCTAGCACACAATGGTGTGAGGTTCTCATCCTCGCCCCGAACCCCATGCGCTAAATTCGCCCAAGGTGTCTCGATTCACACCAGCCTGCTGAACCCCACCGCCACGACAAGGCTTGAACCACAACAAATTCTTATCTATTTATTTATAATTTTATATACGTAGGTAAATATATAATAATGTTAAAAATCTGGATCTATCTACTTAGTATCGTTAACAGAAAACATTCCAATAGTTTTTAATTTTTTGTTTTTTACATGACTGTACATCACGAGAAAGTGGCAGAACCGATATAGATGTAAGTTATAAATAACAGTCGAGAAAATCCTCCACCAGATTGTTTGCAGAACAAGAAATTGGACCCTTTTTACGGCTACCGACGCCCATGAACATACAACATAATTACTATGTGGATGCTTTGCCCCCCCCCCCTCCTAATGGGCCAACGGCTACTCACAAACCGCACGAAACGCGACACTGAAGAGACGGTGGATGTAGTGTCATGCGCTATGCAGCATGGCACTACCTCTTCCTCTACAATAATGGTTCTCTTATAATGAAAAGAAATATTTTCGTTTCATTTTCATAGAAAAAGGTAGGTCGTAGCAGAAAATTCGGGGTTTATTGATGTCGAAAATATGAGCACTATGGTCAACAATCTAAATAATTTCTTGTCATTACTGTACGTATAAATAATGATAATAATTAATTATTTTATAATTGAATCATTAATGTGCAAATATATTAGAAGCACGTACAAAAAATTATTACTTTTTTTAAGCGAGAGATTTGAGGAATGCGATCAGGGCGCTATCCTTTGAAAGCCTAATTTAATTTAACAGGTGGACTGCGTTACTTTAATCACAGGCTTTCGCCTAAATAACATGGTGCGGTAATAGCTTCTGAGCATTCAGCAATTCCTCATGTTTGCCACCGATATTTCAAATTGCCCCTTGAAAACTCGGCAAATAATATTCGCCTCGATGTTTCTTATAACAATTTTATAGTATTTTTTGTATAGAAATACGAACTAACGTTAAATGTATTGGTTTGAGGTAGGGTTGCGTCGTTTTTGATATTTCAGGTGATATTGTTTTTTTGATGGGATTAAAGGAAATTATATTTTTAAATAAGGCAACCAACTAGTAGTCAGAGCTTATTTTAGTGCTGAAACCCACAAATAACTGTACAATAATAACGTATGTCAACGTGTTGGATATAGACCCGTGTAGATTGTGATAATACACGAATCGCGAGGATATATTCATCATCATCGCTTGGTGTCGGATAAGAGTCAACGTCGATCTAGATAGATACAGCTACAATGCAGTAATCGCATTATTACCCACAGCTATGCTTTTGGTTATTGTACAATGACACATAACCTCCATTACAGGGGTAATTTTAAGACTTTAGAGATCTTACTACCAATTTCTCGTCCATATACAATGACCGCTCTAGTAGGAAAAAATCCTTCTTGCAGAAGATTTTATATGCATTTTAATGTACTGAGATTTTGCTACCAATTTTGCGTGCATTGTATTTTATTTAGGAGGAACGTTTCATTAAGAAAAGTGTCGAGATTCTGGTATCATAATGTGTTATTCTTATCAGCACCAATGCATCGCGTTATTATAACTTTTTAGGATCCAATGCCTTATTTGACGAACTAGGAAGTTTCATATAAATTACATGGCGCTATATCTACGATAAGATTGGACTCCTCATTAAAATTGAATGACTCTGCGGAATGGGACCATTATTATAAAACATGAGAGTTATGATTGTGGCGCAGTTTCAAGGGGCACATACATTGTACGATAGAATATACAAACTGTTATCTCCCTGGACAGGATCAATAAAATTACAGGGAGCAACACAGAACTTAGCACTCCATAGGTGTTAAAATTGCCATAATTTCCAGGAGCGGTGTCTACCACGCCTCTTCTTCAAGCGAGCCGACTTTTTGCTTGCGTCTAAAAAAATTGAAAGTCAATTTTTTTTTAATGATTCTTAGCCGCAACCGATACTTTGAAATTGGATGATCGGAATCATTGATCGTGTGAAAATTGTTTTTGGATAAGCTTCCTCATGTGATTGAATTTCTTGCAACATTTTGTACAGTTATCCTAACGGGCGTTTAAATAAAATGTTTTAGCAGATTGTATTACTGCAACCGCCCATTGGATGTGGAGGGGTAGGGGAGAGCAACGCATCGTCATAGTAATTATACTAAGGTTTATGTGCGTCGGTAGTTGTAGAAAGGCCCATTTTTTTTCTCGGTTGCCCTATACTATATAAAAACTCTACGCTCTAAGAAGAAGAAACAAGCTTACGACTCCATAATCAGATTCTCATTATAGTTTAACTTACTTTTATGTTTGTTACGAGAAGATTTATTGTCACACGTCAATTTTAGCAATTAAAAAATATCTTGTTAAAAGTTCATACTCATAATATACATATTTTCGCACCAGATCCCTTGAAGAAAACATGACGATAATTTATAATAATATAACTAACTTTATGCGGTTCATAAAACAACAACAACAACACATCTTCAAGCCAGCTCCTCAATGGGGTATGCAGAGAGAAAAGGTTGCCATACATCACGATCCTCCCTTGCCTCTCTTCATACAGGCACGCCGGTTACGAAGACCCTTGGCACCTTCAGACAGTGATCAATCAACCTGATCAAGGTAAATCAGTCTTGGTCTTCCTCGGTACCTACGTCTGCTCTTTTAGCTGTAAATTCTGAAACGTCAGGAACAATCCCAGTCGGGAGAAATACTTAAACGAATGCTCTACTCATCTATTTTATTTTACTTACCTAAATTGTGTATTGTAATTCATATTATCATTGTAAAATGATAATATGAATTACAATACCTACCTTCACTTTATGACGCATGTTTTGATGTTGTACATACAGTTTGCGTATATATTATACTGGGATCTATAGATAATTACTAACTTACCTTACTTATCTACTTTACTTTATTTTCCATATTACTTACCTACTCTAACCTACTGCTTACAGCAGGACAGCCTCCATACGTATGGCATTGAATCGACTATTTCGGTGACCATAAATAACAGCTAAGTAAATCTGTATGTAGATAAAGGCTCATAATAAAGACGGTGGTAAATGTAAGGTCGTGAAAACTAATATTGGTTCTTTTTGCTTTAGTAAAGTTGTAGTTTGTAAAGCGCATGCTCTTTACCTTTACTTCCCAAGAAGAGGTCCAATTGCATGGTTTTATTTAACTTGCAATGATCGTATTATTCATATATAAATTGTGGTTTCGAAAAAAACCTTTGGTATCCAGTTTTGCTGATCTGATCCCTTATTCAGAAGAAATTTAGCCACAGGCGTTTTATAACGAGATAACGGAGGTTGATCGACTTTAACTTGCCTGAAAAGTATCTATAAGTGCTTATTCCAAGGTGTCATTATAAAAGGTTGATCCAAAAAAAAATTACCGCATATATATATAGGTTATTGATAGATTTATTAGCTGACATTGTTAGCCGATTTGATACGCGGTCGATCTGAATGGGACCCATTTGTAACAATTGATCCATATTACTCGTATATCATCAAGCATAAATTCCCGAACGTCAAAATCACGTGGCTTGTTTTATTTTTGTTTCATGGCATATTTCACCAACACATTACGTAATTGCTGTGTTACAATGTAGTCCAATGAACTACTAAGGCAAATGCAAATTCGCTTCACCAACAAAAGTATGTCCATAAAAAAGAACTGTATGACGTATTCTTTTAATTTGATTAATTCATATAATAGCTGTTTTATATATTTGATATGGGACTTGTTATTTATATTTGTTAATAATGACAATATTTCACATCAATTTTTGGGTTAGTTATAATACAAACACTGACTACTTCGAGAAATATAAATTTTTGGCAGAGTTTTCACGTTTCTACTCACATCATTACGCCCCAACGGGGTAGGCAGAGGGAACGGGGTGCCATATGTCACGATCCTTACATATCTGCCTTGCCTCTTCCTCTTTCATAACTCTCTTCATACAAACACGCCGATTGCGCAGACTCCGAACACCACCTTCGGACAGTACCCGACCAATTTGTTCGTGGTATGTTACTCTGGGTGTTCCCCGGCACCTACATCCTTCCACATTCGCATTGTACATCTGTTTCGTTAACCTTACATCCATCATTCTTTCTCCATGTCCGAACCATCGGAGCATGCCTTTTCTCATTTTAACACCGATACTTTCATTTTTTGCATATTTATACCTTCTAACACTTAGGACTATTGGTAGTATTTTATCGTGGAACTACCGTCGTCAATATGTTACTTTTTCGGACCTAAATTTGTGTTAGCGTAGGTAGTGGAAAAAAAAAGTTTTACGTTAGTAAAATGATTTATTGGTGCCCATTAATTAATTGGCATCCACATCATCAATACTGTCTGCAACGTACCAGTTATATTTTGATTTGCCCCACGTGAACGAATGTTTAGCGTCTGTTGTATACGCAGCAGCGGACGGTGTCAGTAATGATGATGAACTAAAAGTGACTAAAGTGACTAAGTGACTACACTTCCATCTTGCATAGAAAAAAATAGCGGCGGCTTGTATTCGTTTAGAGCTGCTATTTTACGGTAGCTTATATCTATTGTTAGACCCATAATATTTCATCTGCTTAGGGCAAAGCGAGCCAAAATTAATTGCAAGCATTGAATAGTCAACCGAACGTGAAATTGGTCCTATTTGGAGTGTGGCGAGACAAGTGTAAGGACAACAAACTGCAGTTACAGTGGATTGTGCAAAAAGGGTTCTACCTGAAGAGGCGTACACTGGTCACCGAAAGTTTGCGAACACATTAACAGATCCTCTAACAATAGTGAAGTAACTTTTCGGTCGAGTTGGTCTCGCTACATTGCACAATATTCACAATAGACTCGTTTCGTCTTTGAAGGGTCTTTTTTTCTCGTCTGTTCAATATCGAGCGTCGAAGTCAACAAGGTGGACTGAGGGTTCTATCGGTAAACTGCTAAACAATAGTTACGTCATAGTCAATAGAGCATGGTCGGTTTTTGTCGGACTTTTTTCCGAACCCACCACAAAAGCTAACAGTGATTAGTTTAACCATACCAAATTGTATAGCAAAGGATTACAGATTAAAATTCAATTCATGGTTTAAGCGAAACTTATGGTAAACATTGTAAACCCATACGAGATAAACGAAAACGAATTTAATCTGGTCCTCTTAGTTTAATACCTACATACAAATTTACATAAAAAAAATTGTTGTCAATATACGTAATACGAAACACTTTGGTGATGCAGATGTATGTTGCCGATGGTGGTCACTTATAATCAGATGTCCTGTATGTCTTTATGGAAGAAATATTACCACTATATTACACATTTACACTACTTTACTAAAATCATAAAAGAAGCAGATATTCAATTGTTAATGATAAAAGAGTGTGAAATTAACACAATGGTGTTTTGATACGCATTTTATATTCTTTTGTGCGAAATTGGTTTTGTGAAGATTGCTATCTAAGCGCCACGTTGTTTGGGCGAATCTCTTGAATTGTTATTTTAATTGGACTTTAAATGGCAGGAGAAAAATGTTGCGAAGGATTTTGACGATTACCTAATGATGTGTGTGTGAAGAGGAAGCTAACTTATTATATCTATATTAACTAATTTGATAATTATACCTATGTGTAAGTCTTGACTATTATTATAAGTTCATTAAAGCAAACACTTAGCAATACAATGTACCTTTTTAATGAAAATAAATCATATACCTGTTAAGTGTCGGTTTCTAATAAACATGATAAAAAAATCAGTTTCAATAAATGAAGGCTAGATAAATTTTAATTTAAGTAATAAATTTACAAAATATTTTTACAAATATAATTATTTTAGCAGGCTTATAAAATAAACTAACATAATTTAGAACGTCCGATTTATTGTACACAGGATGAAAATTCAATGGATAATTCGACAACAAATCACGAATATTTCTCCGTAAGCCATTATGACACCAACAAAATAGAAGGGGGAAGTGGCCACTAATTCTGTTGAAAGGATAACAAATATGCTATATTACTGTTGCACTTGAAACGTAACATTGAAATTTATGTACGGGCAAAAAATTATTTGTGACACGTCCTCCTGAATAATAAAATATACAATCACGCCTTCGCTAAAGCTAACTCGTGCCATTAAAGAGATTTATACGCGTGTATAATAGAGCTCGTAAATTTGTATCCGACCTTAGAAATTCACACAATTACACGTAATTCCGGGGAAGGAACATGCGAATTATTCACAGAGCCGTCGAACCGGAAGCTTTCGAGTATTTTATCGGCGAGTCTATTCAAGCGTGTTCTAAACAAATATGAAATCTATGTCGTTAAATGTCCTCTAAGTCATACAGAAAAGAAGATTACGACGAAATCCTGTTTTTATTTGTTTGCATTATTTCTTTCGCAGCCCCCGTACGGTGTGGAGCTCACGTAAAACGGGAAGGATAAAATTTGGCGCACGGAATATGGATCTTTATTATTTCTGTATAAAAACAAACGCTTAACCGACCGCAAGGGTTTTACGTGTGAGATTTAACGGATCGATTATTTTTTTATGTATAAGGAAATTGAACATCTAAATTGGGCAAGAGACTGCGTGCAACGGGATCAAAACTATCCTGATACTTATCAACTTGAAATACAAGACCAGTGCAACATTTATATTTTAATACAAATTAACGCACAATAATAATAAAATGCATCGAAGGTCATCATCGTTAAAGGAATCCTCTTTGGTTTTTATGTCACTGGCTGATAAAAAATGGACACTCACTCAGGTTGCATTTTCAAGATACCGAACGTTTGAGTTAAAAGAGTTGAGATATAACTAAAAGCATTGGCTTCTGTATCACAAGAAAGGCGTCATAACTATCGAAATTAATTATATGAATGATTGTTTTTGGTAGTGAGAAGCCTGATATGCCTCTAATGTACTTAACATTAGAGGCATTTTTTTGAACAGAATATCTTTGTGACAGTAAAATTTCACGCCGACGTGACGGCTTTATCAAATTGGTAATGAATGTATTGGAGGTGATTCTAATATCTCAACATATGTCTATCGAATCACATTTTATTTGTTAACTAATCTTTAATATTGTATATGAGTAATTGTGTACATATATTGTTTTTATTTAACCCAAAGATTATTTATCGAGTTTGGATACAATTTGGCACAGATATGAAATAACACGAAATACTGTCTATCCCGATAAGTGATTCTCTCGGAGTATCATGTCCGTTTCTTAAACTACTGCACCTATAATTTTTTTTATAAATGCATTGTACATTTTCTGTAAGTGCACACTAATATATTTTCAAACGAGCAGTCGGAGCCGTTTTACAACTACCGACGCCCATGAACAACCATATATTACCATGCCGATGCGTTGCCCTCCGTTGCCCCCCAATGGGACACCGGCTACTCACAAACCGCACGGAACGCGAAACTGGAGATGTTACTTTACGGCGGTATTATGTGAGCGAGAGGAGGAGCGAGCCGGCCCAATTCCATTCCATAGGAGGATGTAGTGTCATGCGGGAAGCATGGTACTACCTCCTCCTATGCAGCATGCTACTACTCCTTACTAAAATTATAAGTTAAATACTTAAGAATGGTAAAATTTTCCTTACGGATAGTGACACAGTTATAACGTATGACTGACAGAATGTCAAACTCACACACCGCTTACGGAAACGAGCCCGGGTTCGAATCCGTAAGTCGAGAGATTTGATTGATAGAAATAAAATAACGCGACTTTAGAGAGCTCTAATATTTATTTATTATAAATAAAGAATACGGCTTTTGCCGATTTGTAGCGTAAATCGACCCCCTCCCTCAGAGGGGGGGGGCGAGGAGGCCGGCCTCCTCAGATAAGCCAAACACTAAACGAGCTCAATTATCCTTAACCACGACACCGCAACTAAAACGGCATCGTGCGCGCGCCGTCCCACTAGAGTGGGGAGGGGGACCGCTTTCCCCTTTTCGGTCCCAAAAATAATCACTATAGGGTACGCTCACAATCAACCCGGTTCATCTCTTCCCATCTTTCCATCTGCGGAAAAGAGGGGGGGTCTGTCCCCCTATCGTCTCCCTAAGCCTGAAGACAAAAAAGTCTTCGTAGTCAGTCGAACTGTTGAGGCTGGACTAGCGCCGCCAACCAGTATTAGGTCCCTCCGAAAAAAAAAAAATTCATTACCTTCATTTATGTTTAAGTCTATGAAAGATGCCATCAAAGTCAGACTTCCTAATGTTCGATAAAGTGACAAAAATGGCTCTCAGACTAGATAACATCATACCATAATGTTCACACTGTTGAAAAAACTAGGTACTGTCAACTACAAGATCCACTGCATAGATCCAGAATAACAACACTCCTTATTACTCTGGGATATAAAATTAATAGGACAAGTTTGGCGAAAAATATTACGATGTCCAGAGTTTAATTAAAATTACTTTATTAAAATTATTTTTTGCATTTTTGTAAGAATTCTGCATTTCAGCCGAACCAGTCTGACATGACCGTTGATGTACCTCTCGTTTAAGCGATACTGGGTATAAGTGACAACTACGCTGTCGCGTTTCGTACTGTGTGTGTTACCGGCGTTCACACAGAAAGATTGCAACACGTCTTCATAATCTCTAGGCGGTTGTCTATTGCCTTTGGCAGCCGCCAAAATACTCAAACTGGTAGTCTTCTTAGACTACAAAAAATTAAATCTCTACTTTAAAACATAACAGAATGAAACTTCAACGGACAAGTGAATGGTTTTATAAACAAAACTCAAAAACAAGGTAAGTACCAGCTGTGTGCCTATAGTCTACTCCTTCCACATTCCCGTAATGCTTATTCGTGACAAAAAAACGAAATATCCCTTGTCTGTAAAGAAGCTCCACTTCAATACAACTCATTTTACATCCAAGCTTGTTTAGCACATTCGTGAGCGTGCATCTATGATGTGCCCGTTAAAGCGACTTTTGGCGTTGACAGTACCTATATACTCCTCCGTTCACTAAACTCAGAGATTTATATCAAACGTATTATAGTGCAATAAAAGTATATAATAAGATAAATGTAATAAAACATGTCGGTAGTACAGCGACATTTAGTTAACTAATGTATCAGCCGAATGGGAAACGTACGATAGATTAACTCGCCTTAATTGGGAGAATCTCGAATGCAATTAAGAAAACGAAAGTAATTAGAGCAGCGTTGGTTCTGTCACGACATAATTCGTAACGCATTCGACTAATAAGAAATTTTAGATTATTTATCTATGTTTAACATTGTTTTAGGTATAGCGATAGTTGCGTAGATTCTGGTCATTCAAAATTTTAGATATTTTTTTCTGATTTTATCAGTGTTTTGTGATAACACCCGAGAATCTTTGTTTTAGTTTTAAGTCTTACCGCCTTAACCGTGGGAAATAGGGACACATTATACAGTTTGATGGGCGACATTGTAAAGGCAGGCAACAACACCAACAAGAAAAATGTTGAATGATACCAGAGATAAAAGTTTTAATTTGTGACTAAATTACTTAGTTGTCTTTTCTATTTTTCAAATATATAAAGAGCATCTTATATATATCAAATACTGTCGTTGTAGCTGAATTGGATAACAGATTGAATGATTTGATGACTCACTTAGGTCGTCTGTCATACATCAATGGATGATTCGTTATACCGTCGCAATTTTTAATAATTGAATTTAAAAAAAAAACTATTTTTTTTTTCAATAAAATCTCAACTAAAGTCTGACTGTGATGATTAAAACTCTTTCTTGATTTTTTCAATGGCTTTTACACAAATTATCCCGATTTGATAAGTTATCATCATAGTAGTACCATTTCTAATAACGCATAATTTTGGGAAGCCACAATAATATATTTGTACGTAGTTAACATTTTACGGGACTATTGAGCCGTCAAATTAAAACGGAATCACACCTGATTAGAAGTGAACGCATTGTGACCGACCATGGCATGTCTTTTCCAGCCACATCAAAGAACCAGTCCGACAACGTTCCCCTTGTACGCGTGCCTCTAATCTCTATTGATATAACGGATCGCAAGAAATTGTATGAGCACCTTACGCATTTTTTACACTACAACTTGAGTGTTACAAGCTTTATAAAACGGTATAGTTTTTTCTCGGTAAGGGTGGGTTATGGTGCCGTTACATCAAACAATGAGTGTTACAGATTTCGACATAACTGTATCACAGGGCGCTTCCGATCATCGCAAGGGCCATGCATTACTTCAAGGTGGAAGGAAGCAATATATTTTGCTCATCGATCGACATTAAGTTATTGAATTACTTTTAAATATGAATTTTGGGACTGTTTGCGTTTAACACATCTGCCGCACTTTTTGTGCACTAGACATTGTACATTAGATGTGGGTGCCTTTAATTATGGTGCATTTTTATAAAGATAATGTAATATAATCCGCATTGCAAACAATTGCGACGGTGCAAGGTGATGTGAGGTCTTTAAACTTCCAAATGTAATGGGACCGGGTCCGATTTAAAGATGTGACTCCAGATGAACTGCAGCGGCACGTTCTGTGATTAATTATAAATGTGTACATCATTACCTTGCTCGTCTTTGTGATGGAACGTTGCTTTATCATCTGCGAATCCCTACTTGGAAGGGGTACAAAAACGTGGCCAAATTGTTCCCCTGACATAATATAGGACTACTAAAGCATTCTCGGGTATTATTATAAACAGAGATGAGAACTATATTAAAACAGTATAGTTTAAGAAAAACGTTGATACAGAGACAGACAGCTTCTGGGGAGTTTGTCTTATATTATTATTTGTATAGATTATTACTATGTCATTATTTGTATAGATTATTGTTAGTTTTATAAAAGGAAGCTGGGAGAAGTCCTTGGACGAATTTTGTATGATTCTAAGAGATAACAATTGCTATGTTTAAATAAATCTTGTATTTACTAAAGTTAAGTAACCGTGATATATACTGGGGAAAGCTTTGAATTTAACGTGGCATATCTATTTTATTATATTAACTACAGTGTATTTATATTTAGTTCTTTATGTACAGATGAGCAAGTATTATAAGAGGCTCCACGTCATCCATGTTTTGACTTCAATGAATTGGCACATATTGGCGCGTCGGCAAATGCTCAAAGATGCCGGCGGCAGATGACATATCCATTGCACAATACAACCACATAAAGGGTTCGAGTGCATGCATTGCAATCTATAAGGGCACTCCACGGTCAATTCACGTAACCTAACACTTGACAATAACCCATCAGTGGGAAGCACGTGTGCTATTTTACTATAATTCATCATCAGATATTGTGTTGAAAACTTCACTTTGTTGTTGGTAAATTTACAACTCAAAAAAATGAAATCACAAATTATTATTATTAACATATTTTATGCTTCATAAGAGATAAACCAATAATTTGACTTGAGCATGGGTTTACTATACAGTAAATACGTAAATCAAATAAATACGTAATTATAAGCGTTTAGGAATTTTCAAACAACTATTGTTATTTGCTTTCGGTGTTGAGTATTTTTTTAAAGTTATTGGAGTATATATATATATATATATATATATATATATATATATATCAACCTGGATTAAACTACTACTATCAATTTACAATTTAATACTACCATGCCTCGCAATTACATACTATAACAAAAACCACGTCAAATGCTACATAAGTAGCAAAATTTGTTAGAAGTTTTGTTATATACCCCGTGAGTAGTCGTTATATAAATTTTTGAAGCATTATTCTCATTTGATTATGCTATTACGAATTTAATTCTAAGCCGATATGATATATAATAAAAAGTTTAATTTAAAGTGCATATATTATTATTGCTCTCCTTAAGATGTCAGTCACCAAAGTAACCGGTGAATAATATTCGAAGGACCTTTCAGAATTTAGTTGGCTCTTTTAAATCTGGAGAATCCAAGAAACAGGAACGGCGAAAAACTTCTTAGAAAAGTTTAAACACTTCTTCTGCAAGAACATGGAATAAGTAATCGAAATGAATGAACATTTCTAGTGACGAGGGATTCATTGGTTTATGGATGAGCATCCGTCGAACAGTGGAAAGATAAGCAGTGATGATGATCAGCCGATGGTCGCAACAAAATTCTAAAGTCCACTAAATGCAAGCCAATTTCCATTAAAAATATAGAAAAAATGCCCCAGTAAACATTGAAAGTGCTGTGCAAATAATGGACCCTGTGCAAACATTGCGGTTTGCCCACTGGCGCTTGTAACTCGATAACTTCTTGACCACCTTGTCTACTAAAAAATTACATACAATCTCACACAATTTCGACAAACTTTTAACATTAATCATATTTTAGACTATTGATAGAATGTAATAATTTGTAGGTAGTCTTTGTATCTTTTTTTGTGTGCACATATAAACTATAATTGAAATCAATGTTTATACGCATTTCAGCCAAAAACAACTAGAAGACCAATCATAGATAATGTTATTGGAGGCGAAATACAATTTTATAATTTTGGTTTAATTTTGTAAAACACTTTTTGACTCGACAATGTTGCTTATTCTTCACTATCTTCTAAAATTACAATCACAAATGTATATATACTAATATAATAAAGCTGAAGAGTTTGTTTGTTTCTTTGTCTATTAGAACGCACTAATGTCAAGAACTACGGGGCCGATTTCAAAAATTCTTAAAACTTATATAGCCTATTCATCGAGGAAGGCTATAATAGGATATATACCATTACGCTGCGACAAATATTATTACAGTTACGCGAGCGAAAACGCAGGTCACTGCTGGTTTTAAAAAACCCCTAAATATCCTCAAAATTTACTGATAAATATATTGAGTCTACACTCTAAAGGGAGGGGCCAGTATCAACAAATATGTCAGAATAATTGATCACTTTCCTAATACCATACACGTACACGTTGCACGGTATAATTATTAATTAATTATAGATTCAATTACTGTTGCTTGATGAACTATTAATAATATAAAACAAACACGATATGGTTTTTTAATTACTATCCAGCATTAAATATCTACCACATCGCTTAAACAAACTTTACTGTTTTAAGTAATTTGAACTTTCATAGCTGAAACACATAGAACGGTAGACCAAACTTGTTTTTTTTTTATTCTATCTAGTGACATCAACCAGCTAAGATAAAATAGTTTAATTATTTCATCTATGAAGTGTTGATATGGCAAACGATCTGTAACCACCTGAATGGGTCACAATACCAGGATATTTCCAATAACGCTATTGTATAATTATTTTATTTTATTGTGTTGTGATCAGTATACAATTTTTTTTTCTTTCTTTCTAATTATTGTTCTACTATCGGTTCGTATGAGGTGTTTAGCCACTACAAATATTCATCACATCACAAGTACTTCAAACTGGTGAAAAATACGTTAAAAGATTAAGGTGAATGTGTCGAGGATGAGTTTTTGTTTTTAAATCAGATATTTATAAATATAAAATCAGTGATAAATTAGGGAGGCATGAGCTCTCATAGATTGATGCTAAGAAGTTGAATATGTAGTTCTAGTCTTTAAATCAGATATTTTATAACACAAAATCAGGTATAAATAAGTGGGACAGGTCTCGATCATTCGAGATTGCACCGATAACCAAACGGTGTCACGATGAAGACACAATTTAGTCAACGCCGAGCAAAAAGGTTAAAAGACAGAGCTAGACAAACGATGGCCCTCGGTTTAATTTGTGACGATAACATCAGATTTCGTTGTCCTTCAATGATATTTGTAACGGATAGTATTTTTATATAGGTCAGAGAATATATGTTACTGTATTATGTAGTTTTATAATGTATATATGAAGTATCACATAAATACGCCGTATAGTGACATCTTCAGTGTCGCGTTTCGGTGCGGTTTGTGAGTAGCCGGTGGCCCATGGAGGGGGGGGGAGGCAACGCATCGGCATACTAATTTTGTGGATATTCATGAGCGTCGTTAGTCGTAAAATGCACCGTTTTTTTTTTCGTTTATCCCTATTCTATAAAGAAAAAAGTAGAAGTATATTGTTGCCGATGCTTTGCCCTCCTCCCGTCCCCTAATCACTCACCGGCTCCTCACTAACCGCATGTAATGTGACACTGAAGATGACACTTTAGGGCGGTGTTATGTGAGCGAGTGTTACCTCCCTGGTCCTGCCGGCCCAATTCCGTTGTATAGTAGGATGTAGTGGCATGCACCACGCATGGCACTACCTCCTCCTATGTAGCATGGCACTACCTCTAAGTATAATGTATAAATGATGAAATAATGTTCCTGCTGCCACTGACAATAATACCCTGCGTATTCGATGGAAAAAAAGACACGTACAGTTTGTTATTGACCGTTAAAATACTTAAAAGAAATAATAAACTTTCCATCGTATTAATTTATTATAATTAGATTATTAATAATTTCTAAAAAAAAAAAAACTATAAATGATTTGTATTTTTTTTAAAGTTATTTGTATAATAACTCAATTTAAAGCGTAAAAATATTTGAAGGCATATTCCGCATATTTACCGATTTTTCAGCGCCTTTGATCATTCTTACAGTATAATATCAGCATAGGAGCATATCATTATTGTATTATAGTGACAGAGTTACCTGAGTATTGTCGGCATGTAAAATCGCTATGAGAGCGATTGCACTTTTTTTTCGTTTGTGGAGTTAATCAAGCGTTCCTATTTCCTGCACATTTCGATTGAGATGAATTTGTAACCCGGAAACCTCTTTGTGCGAAACGTTTTGTCCTCCAATGCGAAAACGAAAGGGCTAATTCATACCTTTGGTACACTTTCACGGATAATGAACGATATCGCGATTCAGAAAATCAATTATAATGAAACCTTTGTGGTTTGATACAAAGATAACTCAACTCAGTGAATATACATGGGCATCTTCAACCCTAACAATAGTAATCTTTTTTTTATAGAATAGGACGCAAACGAGACATCGGAGCCTTTTTACTACTAACGACACCCATGAACATCCACAAAATTACTATCTCGATGCGTTGCCTTCCTTCCCCCCCCCCTTCCAATGGGCCACCGGCTACTCACAAACCGCAAGAAACGACTGAAGACGTCACTTTACTTCGGTATTATGTGAGTGAGAGGTACCTCCCCGTCCTGCCGGCCCGATTCCGTTGCATAGGTGTACCTCCTACATCCTCCTATGCAGCATGGCACTACCTCTTCCTAATCTGATTATTATACTATAGGGAAATACTATATGGCGCATTGGAGGACAATACGTTAACACATCCTCTAACCGGATGTTGATGATGCGTCGGTAGTCACCAGACGTAGCCTCAGGCTACTACTTATTTGCCCACTACACAGAAGAAATAAAATGTTACTTTTGCTTATCTTCCTGCATTAGATGAGCCATATACCATGACTATAATTCATATACTTATAACACGTATCGGTACATGGCAGGGTTTCGAACCTGCACCACTGGACCGCCGAGGTTCTTACGTGCCTTGATATCGTTAGTAGTAAATATAATTATATTGACTTCGCACTCCTACCAACCTTTGTATAGAAGGTGTTAGAACTTTACTTCAGTGTTCCCGTAGTGTGGAACTTAGCAATCACCAACGGAGTAGCGTATTTTACCTTTGAAACAATGCAATGCCTTGCAGATTTTGACTTGCTTGCAGGAATTAATCACGAAGACAGACAAATATTAATTAGTAACATATATATGAAATATTATACCTAGAGGCTCAGTGGCTGATTCGGACTTCCAGCCGGGTGGTAAAGGTTCGTTTCCGGCCATGTTGAAATTAGTTTTCCAACTTAAGTATATTTTCTGGGTACTCTCATAGTAAAGGAAAACATTGTGAGGAGACCCGAATTCGTGTATTCGAATTTGACCTAATCTAGGATTGGGCCTGGTTTCCCTTCTGGGTTGCAGTGGTTAGTTGGCAGTCGTCCTGAGTAAAAACTAGCCTACGTCAAGTCCCCTATGTTAGGTAGCTGACCCCGATATCACCTGATATAGAAACGGGACAAGGCTAAGACGAAGAAGAGATACCAAATGTAATACATAATTTGATAACGAACAAATTTTATTTTATATTTAAAGGAGATAATTCAAAAGAAGGTATTTAATCTAAATCATAGCGGGAGGCTAACGGCCACCCATACGTGTGAACACGAAAATAAAGCGACTGAGCAACATTAAATCAAGTAAATTGTATAAATTAGAATTCTATGCTCGCCGCAATTGTGTCATAGATCATTTCATAGTTTTGTTAATCTTTTCATTTAAATGTAAATGATACAATTTAGCTGTTACTGTTGCGTACTGTACAGGATTTTTATTGCATCGTTGAATATTATGAAAATTTATTAACTTGTAGTAACTTGTGTATATTATCTTAAATCATCAGTCCCGCTGAGTTTGTTTCGCCGGTTTTCCTCAGGTAAGGGTTAGGGTTTTTTATTTGTTAATCATATACAACAAGGTTACGTTTTTCTTATAAAGTAAGGTATAATCATAAACTCATTCAAATTTTATCGCATCCCTGCGCCTACAAAGATGTTGTATTATTCGTACATTTATCGTTCAACCGGTACTAGTAAAGTAACGACGTTCATAAACAGATTTGTAAAATCTTGTTTTGAATAAAATAATTACATTTTGATTTTATTATCCCTATATCTTTGTATATTGGAAATGAAGGTATTGATCGTTGATATTTTACATAAAAAAAAAAAAACAAAACATTATCGATGCTCATGCACAGACAACACAGTTGTTCTGTAGATGTATTGCCCTCTTTCCCTCGTCCTCCTATAATGAATCACAAGAAATTCACTAACCGCACAAAATCGAATTTAACTTGCACGTTGCGGCGATATCATTGAAAGGTACTTCCCCTGTTGCGTTTAATTCGGTTGCATGCCGATCTCAACAAAATAATTATCATCTGTAAAATACATGTTTAAATTAGTTTATTATTTAGAACATCATAAACAGGCAAATACAAATGTTGCTAATAATAAAACAAACAAATAATACGTTACCTTCAATTGGATGGCAAATATTTTTAAGTTAGGGACAGCTCTTGTAAATCTATCTCCGATAGCGATCTTGATGTACGAACGGATGCAAAACGGGATCCTCTCCGGTCCACGGTTTGATTTAAGGAAATGCAGCAAGTCGACGAAACTGGCAAAAGCTTGGTGTACACATGTAATGCATACAGCTTATTTAAAACTATGTTTATGTTTACAATTAACATTTCCCGTAGACAATAATAATTTTATTAATATTCTGTGGACTTATTACACCTCGTTGACCAAGCCATGTGCTAATTACCGTAAGGACTTGTGTTGCAGGTACTAGACAACGGAAATATATTTAATAATTATGTATTTATAAATATTTAAGGCACTTTATGTGTTTAAAATTTTCAATAAATATATAAAACCCCACGAGCCGGGACTGGAGCCGTTTCTGCGTTTATAATATTAGTAGCATATTTGTACATTCTAATATTACACTTTAATTATATCTTGTTTTTCCATAAACAAATCAAAAGTAAGTAGCTCCTATGTACCAGCTTTCTCTTATCTTTTGTTTTGTATTTCAGTAATGAAGTATAATTTAAATTAAGTGCTATCTATATATTTCCAATTATTTTGATAAATTTATAAATTTTGTGTCACATGTATATGTTGCTTTATAAACTGTAAGCAGTTACCTCTCAGTCGATTTGCTTATCAACTAATAATCTCAATTGTTATAGCCTATCTTTTGGTCATTATGTATATCGATTGATTAAATTGAATAGAATTAGAATAAAATATCAATGCAAATGATAAATTGATGATTTTAAAGATTACATCGCTGTATATTTATTCATAGCGGTTTATAACGCTTTACGTAATTTATACAATTTTGTATATAATAAAGAATTAGACATTTATTTAAAGTGGACGAAGCGTGTTACTTCACTTCGAGGAGTATGACTACTGAAACACATTCTAAATCAAATCTATAAAACAGAACAGTGTTCGCAAGTGCAATGAACTGCTAAATCGAGGCTTGTAATTAACTGTTCACCAAATTAAACCTATTACGCTAACAGCTAGAATGTCACCAATACTATCCTATTCTCTGTTGATTTGGTGACCATTTCAGACTTTTTGGGGTGAGTTTTAATTTTTCTGTACCCTTAAGATGATTAGTCCATCTGAGAAAAAAGCATACAGTACACTCACGTATGTATAATAGAATATGTTTATTTTCATTTATGCTGGCTGTATATCGATTACAAATCATACATCATCATCATTATTGACATCAATCTGTCTATATATCTATTGATTATACATGCCCAAATCATTAAATGTTTGCTGGATCTGTATGTAGCAATTCTCGTTATCGGAATTAAACGTCATAGCATCATGACATTAATTATATAAATATTGTAATAAATAAATAAAGTAAAGTCCCAACTCTACGGAACTAAAAATAAAATATATACACTGATATTTATACTAGTTTTAGTACACAATTGGTACCTGACTATTGGTACTGTCACTGTACTTTAGTGAAAGTCTGATACATCCAAAATGTGAAGGAAGTTAGCACTATCGGACAAGAAGAACACCCTATACGTTTTAAGATAGTGCAAAGCCATCAGATTGTCAGAAGTCATCTTACTTCGAAAATATAAATTGTATGAAAATACCCGTCTAGGAATACCCGTACTCCTATTGCTTATCCATTATTTTTATAAAATCATATGTAGAGCAACTTCTTTAGTTTGGTGGGCTCAACCCCCGGAGCAATAAAACCCACTATGCAGCGACTATGAGGGTTGATCGTAGGGGTTTAATATCTAATTTAATCGCAGCTAATCTAATATTGTGAGGCTATATATCACAACAGACATTTGATTCTCGCTTCATAAATAAATAGGCTGCCTGCAGAGCATGAATGCAAAGGGCACAATTTATAGACACCTAATACAAATAAGGGCCACATCCCACTGTGACGCTTGGTCAGAGCAATCCTGATGCAAATTTAATTGTATATTTTATATCTTTATACTGTGTTGAACTAATACTAATCAAACATTGTTATAAGAAATTCTCACCCTAAGTTTGTTTGAATAACTTAGAGGATTGAATTAGCATAATCCATTTGCCTACTACGACTAACCAGGTGTTGAAATATAATTGGGTGAGTAAATATTTAAAATACTCACATATAGTCAGTATTTTTATGAAGGATTTCTCAAGTTTCAATTCTTGTAACATAATGGCCTATATCAAGCAGTGGGCATGTTAAAGTATTCATAAAATGAGACTATTTTGATAGATATAGGAAACTAGTAACATTTTACACTTTGACACCTTGATTTGTACATGTGATAGAAATAGGTACTAATTAACTGCTGAATTCTCGTGTTCACCGGAACAGAATTGGCCAGCATCAAACTATACCGTACTCTCGACTTAGTGGGCCGGTGCAATTACTACCTGATATTACCGTGTTTAGCCAACTTATTTTTATTTGAGAAACCAGCCAACTTCAAAACTTGGCAGCAAGACGTGCCCTCGTAAGGTGGAGGCCTGTTAGGCCGCGTGGCATTGCAATTTTGTCACAAATAAACAGACATCTGACCGCCGCAAAGTGACACGTTCGCAACAAACTTCGTTGGCCCTCATTGCTCGTTTGCATATATATTATTGTAAGAGAAACGAGGCTAAAATACTATATTGTTAACCACTCGTTATAGATTCACACGCATACTCTGGTGTATTTCATCCCCCCCCCCCCCGTCATCATAGCTCCATGAGCTCTACCGGCCCCCACGCAAGCCTTATATGCCCGTAAGCTGCCCCTCGCCGAAGATAATAATAGTTACTATAGCTATTCTTAAGTATCTTTCGGGATGCGTCCTTTCCAAATGCGGCAAAGTAGGGGGATCTGTCCACCTATCAACCATAATCCCACCTAGACCATCGTCTAAAGTGTCTTATAGTAACCGATGAAGCGGTTGTACAGTTCCGTCTGCAAAGAGCAGTCAAAAAAAATCTGGTGTTTCTAACTCTAACTATGTCAAACCAGTAGGACTTAATTATTATTTAATGTTACATGAACATAATTCATAAAGTACATCAGAGATATAGCCTGTGTGCGTGTGCTGTTAGTGCACATGTCTTGATACTAAAAAACAAAGCACCCGTTGATCCGTGGCACGTGATAATGCTGCGTTTGGTGTAACAACGCTAAAACATTTTTTTAAAGACCAACGCTAACGACCATCACCGGCGAATTGGCAGATGTTGTTTTTGGTCATTAGAGCGAAAAAAAATCTATTAATAACCACCGTTTGTGTACAAAATTGATTACCGCTTCTGAAGTCGACCGTCGGAGCATTCCCGAGACATCAGTGTCGATGCTGAAAGTGTAATTGTATTACTTTAACAAAATTTACTATGTGCCGTCCCTCTTTTATATACGACATTTGACATAAGAGCGAGCAAGACACGTGGGGTAGGAAGTAAATAGCATTTTTAGTCTTCACTTCATTTTGATTGATGAACAGAGAAAACGCCTCAAGTGAGCTAATCACGCCCAAATAATAATTAATTTAGAAAGGAAACGAAAACATGAAGGATATTTATTATGTTTTGTTTGTTTTACGAGAGCCACTTTTTCTGGGCCTGATTCAATAACACTAGTAATTTTTTTAATTGAATATTCTGTTTCCTTTGCCTACCCCATTAGGGAGCTGGCGCGAAGATGTGTTATGTTGAACAGTATTCGAGCAGTCGGAGCCTTATGATGACTACCGACATCCATAAACATCCGCATAATTACTAAGCCGTTCCGTACCCTCCTTTTCTCCACTCCAATAGGCCACTGGCTACTCATGAACCGCACGAAACGGTACGCTGAACCTTTTCCTTTTGTGGGTGTTCTATATCAATAAAAGGTCATTTATAAGAAAAAAATGCTATTCCATCATAACGACCGCGTCAAACGTTTTGTGGAAACTAAAATTAAGATAAACGCCCTCTATTAAGTCCACTTAATGTTCTAGCAATTCCGTACCATAAACATAATACTTTTAATCATTGATCCTGTTCACTTGTTATTTGCTACACTTTAGAACAGAGAAATCTGTGTGTATGAAAGTACATACAACACATATAAGACAAAAAGTAATGATTTGAAATGTTCTGAATTATTTTTGCTACCGATGAGAAAGTCATCGAGGTTCCCAATCTCGAATTATAATAGTTATATATATAGGCATGGCTTATATAGACATAACATCAGAAAATGTTTGTGAAGAGGTAGTGTCATGCCGCATAGGAGGAGGTAGTGTCATGCATAGTACATGACACTTCATCCTCCTGTGCAACGGAATTGGAACGGCACGACTGGGGAGGTACCTCTCGCTCACATAATACGGCCGTAAAGAGACATCTTCAGTGTCGCGTTTCGTCCGGTTTGTGAGTAGCTGGTGGCCTATTAGAGGGGAGAGAAGGAGGGCAACGCATCGGCTCAGTAATTACGTGGATGTTTGTGGCGTCGGTAGTCGTAAAAAGGCTCCGACTGCTCGTTTGACCCCCCCATTCTACATAAGATAAAGAAATTCAAATGAATACATAAAGGATTCCTCAGTGACTAACCATATGTTATCAAGTTCAGTTTATCTGCTGTAAATAACCATAAAACGTAAAATAAAATAATCAAATTTAAAAAGGCTGCTCCACATATTTTTCTATTTAATTGACGTCGTCGGTCATTCACTCAAAATTATGAATAAATAAATAGATAATAAAGTCAAATTGAAATCCTTCTCGAGAACGGCCGAGAGCGTTTGGTAATGACACCGGGCGCTTTGATTGAGGCGATCTTAAAAAAGACTGTTTGGTCAAGGAAATTTTGTGATAATGACAAGGCTATTACGATATATGCCTTAAATCTGATGGTGTACGTATTGTTTATTCCACTTATAATTGTGTTTGTTTTTAGAATTTATAGATTAGATGTGTTTGTGTATCAATGATAGGGACGTATCAAGACACAAGATTTTAAGAAATAACTCGAGAGAGAGCACATAGGTAATAGAGAAAAAAGTAAATTTTGTTTTTTATAGAACGATTTTATGTTCTATAGGGAGGATATAAAATGAATTGGAGCCATTTGGTTATTTCCGAAACCCATAAATATCCGCATCCGCATTTGCAGATGTGGCCCTCTCCTTGAGTCCAACTCTCCAATTTCCACAGACCACATTACATGCGGCAACGTAGCCAACACTTTTAAGGTGATATCGTTTTTTTTTTCGCAAGGACCTATTACTGTTGGCGGCACTAATCCCTTCGCCCCTACAGTTCGTCTAACCTATCGACTACTCTTTATCCTCTGGATTTAGGTACACGAAAGGGGGACAGACCCCCCCCTCTGTTCTTGCGGATGAGATGAGATGTACCGGAGTATTTCGTAGGCTAATCACCTTAGGCTAACCGCTATGGTGATTATTTTAGGACCGAAGACGGGGAAGCGTTCCACCTCGATACTCTAGTAGGACGGCCCGCGCATTATGCCGCTTGGAAAAGTGGATAATGATAATTGAGTTCTCGTTCATTGTTTGGGTTGTCTGAGGAGGCCGGCCTCCTCACCCCCCCACCCTCTGACTGGCGGGGTGATAACGTGTGAGCATAATTTCCTTCCCCGATCGTGTCATTTTTGTCATGCAAATACTCTTCCCCTCCAATGGTTTATATGACTGAGCTTAATTAAATTGTACCCATTAATGATAAGTGCTGTTAAGTGTAATAATAACATGCTCCTTAGCAGCCACTGAGCACTAGAAAGCTGACTGCAATGATTACAAATATCATGTTACATTTAATATTTAGCGACGAACTCTTCACAAGTCAGATTAATTTAAATGCAGAATCTATCAACGTCAATATACCGACTCGATTATGTCACTATATGTTACAATATTTATCCAGGAATATTTGTGCAAACTTGCTACTTAACATCCAAAAGGCAGATGTATACAGCTTGTTATCTTGTGTTGCGTGGGTGGACGCGGGCCACTGTTGCCAATGAACTGATCTCAATGCAGCCCATTGTTGGTCACCCCAGCACGAGGATTAGTAGCACTCGCCACTCACCGTTTCCTTGTTTACATTTGGTCGTGTACACTCGACCAAGTGTATTTCCACTCGATCAAAAAAAAACTAATAACGTTTTTTTGAAGCTGCGATTTAACTTGCAATGTATACATATATGTATGTTCAAAGAAAAACGTAATAGATTAACGTTGCTCTTAAAGCTGTGATTTAACCTGCAATGTATGCATGTATGTAAGTTCAAAGCAAAACGTAATAGAACTAACGTTTTAGTTTAAATCTGTGATTTAACTTGCAATGTATGCATTTGTGTAAGTTCAAAGCAAAACGTAACAGGACTAACATTTTTTAAAGCTGTGATTTAATTTGCAAAGTATCCATATATGTAAGTTTAAAGCAAAACGTAATAGGACTAACATTTTTTTAAAGCTGTGATTTAATTTGCAAAGTATGCATATATGTAAGTTCAAATAAAAACGTAATTGGACTAACATTTTAATTTAAAGCTGTGACTTAACTTGCAATGTATGTAGCCATGTTTGTCGGGTGGAATATTTGCACTCAATTTTAAAGTAGATACCTTCAACCAATTGGGCTGAAATTTTGTATACACAAAAAAAAAATTATGTATATTATTAGGGAAGAAACGAGCTGTCGATTCCTTTTTGTAAGCACCGACGCCCGTAAGCTTTCACATGATAACCACGCTGCTACGTTCGTCGTTCAGACAATGTATTGTGTCCTCCTTCTTCTCCTCTCGCCCAATGGGCCATATTATGTTTCTTATTTTGACAGCGTACTAAGCATTTGTGGCGAGCATGTTAAATTACATATTCCAAGTTTGACCAAAATGCATTGCATGTCATTCCACTTTTCCGTTTAATCAAAAATAATTAAATTCACTATTTTTTTCATATTCCAAGTTTGACCAAATTTTGTTTTAATGCGCTACACTGGTAGTCTAGTTATACCTGCTTGATACAAGCTTTCGCTGAGAAGTTGTTCTTTATGTGCAGTTATTTGGGAGGGGGGGGGGATGGAGGGAAATGCAACGGGATAGTAATAGTGCTGATCTTTATGGGCATCGATCACAACAGGTTAGCCGATATTATTCATTAAGCGCAATAAAACATATGGGCACCTATATGTTTGATCACCAACAGGCGCAGTGGTAATGTATGGGTACACCGATAGCGTTACGCCAAAGGTCGCGGGCTTTTAGTTCCGGTTAGATCATAGATGTGATAAATTTATAAATAATATTAAATATGTTTCGTTGTCTATCAGGTACCCCTAACGTAAACTAAGGTACCTACGAATAGGCTACGTTGGGGTGGTAGATCCACAGGTTATTATTATTACATGAGAAAAGGTAATTACATTTATACGCATCGTTTTATTGTCAATAAAGCTTAATCCCCTTCCAAGTAAATGTCATATATTGAGATAATAATTGTTTTTTCTTTACAACACAGCAATTAAATAATTTATCTTCAAAAAAATTAAACTGTCAACTTAACGTTAAAAAAATGAAGTTTTATAAAGATGAATGTGTTTTACATAAATATTCATAAATATCGATGGTAAATGGGACAGCTGTATTTGTATCGGCCAGATATATGTTTATTATATTGAAAACTTCCCTTCCTACCGCCCTGAGAGCTTTCCTTCTTGCTAGCTCTGTCGCGCGACTTCAGTCATCTGGATAAAAAATATTCCACGTGTATTTTTTTTTCGACTGCTCTACGCCGATGGAAGTTTCCAGTGCAGATTCATCGCCGTTCTGACTATTCGGAGTCGAACGTGTGTGCTGTTGTCTGCCACGATGTGGTGATTGTGGGTTGAATCGTAAAGTCCGCGCCCGAATCCCTCGGACGACCCCGTACACTAGACCCGTAGTGTACCTTGCGCCGCGGCTGAGGCGTTTTATACGTTTGTATTTTCTTTTGATTATATGTTACTCTAGATTGCAGCATCTCTGTGAAAGATCCAGAACGTGTAAAAAATCTACATCTATTTTCACAAAATTTTGCATGCTTCATAACATAAGAAATTACGATAACATCGATTTAATAGTTCTTCAGAAACAAATAAAAGTTAAACAAATAAAGTAAAAATTTGGAATACTATAGAACATTATTTCGTTTTTATTTAACTTGCAAGTCAATATAAAACTAGTAGATAACTATTTGTTATAAATTCTTATTCAATTTTAATACCTAAGTCACAAGTTTATATAAAAATAACCTTAAATTTGTAAATAAGTCATAAAGTGTTAAAATAATTGTATACTTTTTTAACATAATGGTCAGTTAGAATCCTAATAGAAAAAGAAATATGACGTCATTACTATGAGTTTAAAAATATTTTGTTAATATCTTAAAAAGGACGGGTCAACATGATTAAAATTCTTACAAATTTAGTTATAAAAATTATACTTAACTAAACTTATAATACTATAATTCAAAGACCGCATTTGATGGATTATCTAATAAACGATCCGCGCAGCATGCTTTGTTACTTCACTTTCTTTAGACGTTTTGACTCCTCTACTGCGATCACGATAGGAATTAGGTGTCAAGTATCCAAACGTCATGAATAATCTCTAAAACACTGACCTCAATGCTTATGAACTGCTGATCATGTAGTCATTGAAACAACTGCTAACATTCTGACAGTTCAGTTATGTCAGTAATCTATTGATGGATGAGAAATATCATTCAAATTATTCTTTTGGTAATATGCAGAACATGATGTATCTAATCCTAGACCATATTTTTGAAGATTATCCACTGTATCAGAGTTAGGTTTATGACGTTAATCGTGCGTGTCACACTACACTCATAAGCTCCAAGACCACGTCCAGCGCGTATACGCTAATGCCAATTGTAGGAAGCGAGCGTAAGCTGTCCCTCATTATGTAGAGGGAAGGTAGTGCAGTCCCCTCACTCGAGATTATAATAGATGATAATAGTTTATTTTGCCTATAATTTTAGCTATATGAGGTAGAATCTTTTCAAGGTATGAGAGGGTACCATCTCTCCCTCTATCGATCACAAACCATAGACTAGACTTGTCGCCCAGCAAGTCTATTAGGTCTGTTGAACCCGTATTGCGTTTCCTACAGGATGGTGTCAATCATAAAAAAGTATATGTATGAGCTATCCATTTGTTATACTTTTGGGATCAGAGTTTTATTGTCATGAGTGACGTTCGCGTAAAGTAAAAATCAAAATAAAATTAATTCTTGTCTAAGTTTCGCGCAAACAAAATTCAGACGTGAGTTGTAAAGTCACTTTTCTAGTGTTCAATTTAATTTGTAGCGCATTCAAATAGCTATCTATATCTCTAATAATCAGTCTGATCGACAAGCTGCCAATCTGATTTGATCTAAAGAATATTGATTAAGGCAACTGATATTATTTTTAGCATTTCTTGTAGCTTAGTAGTAGTCTTAATCGCACTGTAGATGTAATTCTAGACGTTAATTAAAATTATAAAATTTCTATGAATAAAAATGAAGTGTAAATCCCTGAGATATTTATTTTGTGAGGTAATTATGTGTGTATATAATTATGTTATTAAATTCGAGACTTTAAATACCTCGTTTTGTGATCAGAAAAGATTCCGATGTATTAAAGTTTTTCCAGGTCATTTTCCTAATTTATTGGACCCATATCAGCGAATATAAATGTGTAATGATGATGTGTAAATGATGAAATAAGATTTGCATTACCTAAAGATTTAGTGTAGCCGACGTGATAACGATAAACCTTTATGCGTGCTTAAGTAGCATAATAATAGTAGCTTAATAGCATAAGCGCATGTTGGATTTCAGGTTAAATGTCGATGTGATACTTACCTTATTGATGCTCAGTTACTGTCATATGCGTACAATCCGTAAGCTAATCGCGTTCAACTCTGTCGCCTGTTGAATTTATTACGACGATCTTTATTTCACTATAATACGATAAATAGAGGCTGATGGTAGTAAAGCTTATATAGATAAGCTAAATTTTCTAGTCAGTTATTGGTGGGGGTAACCACCAATATGGTGAAATAGAAGGTAGGAAAATAATAACTAATAATAACTGATATTAAATTTTACACATAATTCAAACGACCCTTTACTTCAATGAGAATTGTTAATACAGTATCTGAAAATGTATAGACTTTGATCTAAATTATAGATCCTACAATTATATACAACAAGATTTAAAAAATCACTTAACTTTATTACATCCGTGCCCTGAGCGGCTGGGTTCGTGTATTTATTTCTCGTGTGTGTTTAAATTTGGCGGCGCAAGACCTTTAGCCCCGTATGTGGTGTCGTATTCATAGTTAGACTGCTAGGAATATATAACAAAAACTAAGTGATTAATTTTAGAATTAATAATAAATTTATTGTAATATTTTTAATAGAAATAAGAATTAATGGAAAGCTTTAAAGCATAAATTAAATTTTATTTGACGATTCAGAGAAGTTTTATTGATGCGTTATTGATATTAAATCGAAGATTTTTTTTATGAACAGCGTTTCATTTTTTTTGACTCAGGCCCGAGCCTAAATAAAATAATTATTTGTCATTTTAATCCTTTTAATTTAAAATAAATTATATATTAATCGCTGTCTTATAATCCTTTTTATCTCTCACATTTATTGTTTTATCAGCCATTTAAAACGAATAAGTTTGTTCCTATTCAAGGTTTATAGCGAGACACCAAATACATGATTTACAATCTATTTATATTGCTATCTGTGTTTTTGAAAGATTTTTGCTTTATTTCAAGTGGGGTCAATGTTAGCAGATGTTTAAGAAAAGATATACATTAAAATTCTAATTAAAATATATATTTTGCACAAACACTATAAAAACTTTGTCTATATTAAAATTACTTTCACCTTCTATAGAGTTTACTCATATCATCTACCTAGAAGGTTATTGAAGCTTCAGAGGTCACTGTCATTCTGTCGACATAAGTCTCAAATGTTATCACTAAGTTACAAATTTAATGAAATTAAGGAAGAGACACACACATGTATAAGGGTGTTCACATGCAGAACGTTCATGGAAAATTTGGGGAGAGGTAGTGCCGTGCTGCATAGGGTCAGGTAGTGCCATGCATAGTGCATGACACTACATCCTCCTATGCAAAGGAATTGGGCCGACGCGACTGGGGAGGTAAGTCTCGCTCACATAATACCGCCGTGAAGTGGCATCTTCAATGTCGCGTTTCATGCGGTTTGTGAGTAGCCGTTGGCCCATTTGGGGTGGAAGGAGGGCATGGAATGGGCATAATAACTTTATAGTTGTTTCTGTGCGTCACTAGTCGAAAAAAGCCTCCGATTGCTCGTTTACCCCCCTAATCTATAAAAAAACAAAGCAGTGGGGAGAAACTGGCAGGTGGTGGTGGTGCAGCACATTTTACTTACGTCCAATTATCCGGCTTTGACTATTTTCCGCTGTCTATTTAAATTAATTTTCTTTATTTTATGTCAACGAGTAAGGGTTCATAATGGTAATTAAAAACTATAAATAATAATTTCGCGAACCATTGTTATTAATAGACTATGAATACGGTGTATTCCATATCCTTTAACGATAATTTGCTTTGCTGATAATAATTAATAAGTATTCAGATGTGGTGTCGTGACCACCGAAGGGTGTCGTGACCGCATATCTGACCCGGGGTAGATTGAGATATCAAATTCGCGGCTCGATTCCACATCGATGCCCGATTGTTTTATTGTTATCGTTTAGGATGCCCCGGGGCATTCACTTGAGCGTCGTGTTACATCGGATGTAACATCAACATAATGCATTTAATTAGTTAAGCGCACTTACCTAAAGCAAGGGAATTGATTGAAATAAGTATTTTGGACATCCCACTGCTGGGCTAGATGCTTACCTTTCCAGGTAAATGGAAAAAATTGCTTTTTAATATAAATAAAAACGTATATTGTTTATTTGCTCTTTTTTGTGTAATAAACATTTAAATATTTTCCCAAAGTGCATTTCAATAGAATTCTCATTAGGAAAAATGTAGTGCCGTGCTTCATTGCAGCGGAATTGAATACGGGTGTGTTGTGAGCGAGAGGTGGCGAGCGCATTTCCGCACCATAATCGGTGGTCTGTAAAACGTGATAGTGCCGGATACTCACTAAATCAGCTAGAAGTTTTTTTTAATAGCATAAGGGGGCAAACGAGTAATCGAGCCTTTTGATGACTACCGATGCCCTGGGATATTTGCGTGACTGTTACACAGATGCGTTACACTCCTATCATCTCCTTCCTCCAACGGGTCATCGGCTACTCACAAACCACAAGAAACGCGACAGCGACGCTATCACTTTACAAAGTGCTCAAGTGCGTGAGAGGCACTTACCCGGTCGTGCTGGCTCAATTCCGTTGTAGGAGGATGTAGTGTCGTACACCATGCATGGCACTGCCTCCTCTTATGCAGCATGGCATTACTTCTTCCGCAGGTGTCATTGCCCAACCAATTTTAAAAAAGTGCAATCAGCGCCGTCTTTGTTACGTTGTCTTATTCAAAAATGCCAATTGGTCCTCCAATTGGGACACCTCGATGGCTAGTCACTCTAGTAAGAGACCGACTTCATCTCCATAGAGGTCTTGTCACCAAAAACAATCCCACCATCTTTAGGACAGTGTGTCCTCATCTCTTGTCTCGTGCGCAAAATACCTTGTGCTCTCGTGTGCCCGCTACTTATAAAAGGGCGTGAAAGAAACCATTCAAATAGTTCACCTTTTTATTAAATTTTGAAATTGGGTTGCACGTTAAGTCTAGCGGAAAATTTTGTCAAGAAACTTGGCTCACGTTCATGGAGTGCAACTGTAATTTACCGTCCAGGTATTTATGGGTATCGGTAGTCAAATGGTTCCCACTGCTTGGTTGTGTTATATGCTCTAACAAAATATGAAATTAACGACTGCAACATTTCACCAATTATTCTTTTATAGTATAGACAAACAAGAAATCGGAGCATTTTGACAACTATTGATGCCCTTCCGTCTATAGTTTGCCACCCTTTCCACCTCCACAGGATCGATGGACCTACGGCTACTCACAAAGTATATGTCGTCATAATTTCTAGATGCTTCGGAATGGATGGATGCTATTACAAATAAAAAACTCCCACGAAATAAACAACGTAAAAATGAGTAAAGAATTGTAATTTGCATTTAAAAATAAATTACTGCATCGTATACGTGTATACACCACTGCGAATTTGTCTCCTCCAACGAAAGTATTATCATAATTAAATTTACGTATTTGTAAAATCTGGAGTGCCAACTGGCTGGCCACTTACTCAGAAGAATAGATGGGAGATCGTTTTGGCGTTCATTGAAAGAGGACTATCTCCAACAGTGGAACGATAAGGGCTGATAATGAATTTGTTAATTATAAAGTAGAGAATGTATCACTAACGCTTTTAAATGCAGATAGTTATGAGTTCAGATTCAGAGCTTCATTATTTTTTTATGAAACATCTTTATTGGATTTTCATTCATATATATCATTATTAGGTGTGTGGGAAACTTCAATTTATAAGGAAGCTTCTATTCAAATCTTTGTGTACAACTTGTGTTGCTGATATTATTCGATTCCACCATTTGTAAATTTTATCTTTTGATTATAACAGTGATCGCCCTGATGTCTGTAGATAAAAACTATAGGTACCTTAAAAACATTCGATTACGAATACATATAGTTTGACTGAGTATGAAAGAATAATCGTATCGTATTTTTTTAAATTGTGTATTTCAAAAGTGACAACGGAAATGACAATGTGAAACACAAATATAATGCTTATACTTGACATGCGTCCAAAATTTTATTCGTGTCGTAGTGAACGTACTATTTTATTTAATTAAATATATAAATTTTTATGTGGGTTATATCAAAATATGAGCTATACCTTCGAATGTGTGAAAACTTTCTCTGTATAATCCTAATCCTAAATTACACACTTGTGTGCGCGTTTTACATTGTTATAATTATAATGCTTTGTCTATGTTTCGCGCATCATCCTTTATGATCGAATAAATGACTAAAGCTTGACTACTCTTTGCTTAGAAATATTGCCCTTGTTGATGATTAACTGAATCGGGACTGACCGACCTACCTGTCGGTCACAATGTGAAAGCCTGGTGGCTCATTAGGTGATGGGGATAAACGAAGGCAACCTATAGCTCACCCAGTGCTCGTGTTTTTCAATTTTGCATTTTTTGAATCATTCTACTGTTCGTTTTCTTAAAGGTTATCATAGACTTAAATTGTGTACATACAACTCGTTTTGTGTCATAAAAAAACATACAAAGCGCTGGGAATCATTCTGGGAGAGCATTTACATAATTTTGTCACTATCGCTAGTCAACATCTATGGTTTACTTGTATCCATAAGTACTAACATGAAAACAGTGTGCGCTGATAAAATAAGTAAAAATAAAGCAGAAAACGCATTACGTATATCTGTCGATGTAATTTATTGTACAACTAGGAGACCCCGCGGTTGAATCAGAGTAAAATTGATTCAAAGAGAACTTTCAATTTTTTCCGGGATAGAAAGTCATTTCAGATTTTGTTATATGAATATAAATTATGTTGTTTCAGTTTGATAATCTAAAGATACCATGTTTTTACCAAAACCATTCAGAATCTTTTACAAATATTAATAAAAGAGTGGTGAGTGAATTATATTTTTATTTTCTCAAGTAACTTTTCCTATCTAAGATCTACAATGTTCTTCACTAATTGTTTTTGTTTGGGTACCTGAAGGCCATTGGGTGTAAATTGCAGAGCAGTAAATACCGACTAGCTTTCTTCGATAGAAGCTGCTCTGATTTATATTTTAATTCGAGGCGCCGATAGTAGCCGACAATAGATACGTTCGGATATTCACTAAGGATATTGATTTCATTTACTTTCGCACCTCGAATATTTTAAGCAGTTTGTGATTATTATTTAGCAGAACAACGTCATAATTATAATATTGTGCTAAATATTTGTGCGGTTTCAAAACTTCGACATGACTTTGCTTATGGATTGTGAAAGTTTCGGAAAGCGCTATTGGTGTATAGTTCAACACAGAGTGTTTTAGTCAGCAATCGGTCAATTAAACTAAAAAAACAGGAATAGAAAACTAACTTTTTTAAATGTACGTAGAACTAAGTTATATTTGCACGCTAAGATTTATTTAACAGATGGAAATATTTAGAAGAATCAGAAATAGACAAACCTTACCTAGTACCAAGTGGTATACTGTGGATATCTTGAAAAGTTTACCATTAAACTATTTTGTTATAACAGATGTTTGTTAATTTTCTAGAAGCTTCAATTGAAAGAAAAACATCATTGAAGGAGATTTTTTTAAAAAATATTAATTAAATTGCAAGTATGTAGTTAATTTGTATATTTTAATATGATTCTAAATTATTTAGATTATATCAATTTCATATACTATATAACATTCTCCCAGAAAACATTTACAATGTGTTATAAACGTATCCGAACGTACTGTACCCATAATGTTTACATTAGCCTAGAGCTCTAAATTTCGCGATTAAGCTTCACATGTTAAAATGTAATCTTGATTATTAATACAACACCGCGCCACGCCTTGCTTTGTGCCTTATGGACACAATTTCAATTATATTCTACAGGTTGTGTTATAAGACACTGTGCAAAATCACATACTGTATTCAGTACTCAGTTTTGATTCTGAATATGTAAAAATAGATGCCTAAAATTTTACCTAATAGGACCAGTTATTACACTAGTCCGGGCGGCCGCACAGCGCCCGCACAGCTGCTGTGCTGAGGTTCCTTAGATGCGCGAGTTTATATCGGTTTCATGCGGTGAACATAATAATTGTTATCCTCAGCCGAACGACATCCACTGCTGGACATAGGCTGTACTCCCCCATGTCCCCATCCTTGTATTCAGCAACTCCCCGCCACCTTGACCAAGTCAGTTCACCGTGTAGGAAGGTGGCAAATATCTCATCTTCCGCTGCGGGCTATACGAGAGCCTTTATTTTCCAATGGTTATAGGTTCTGTCAACATATTTTCGGAAAATAGTGACACTACATTCAGTTAAGTTTAAAATGTAACCTTTGTATTATATTTCTATGTTGTAGCTTTATTGGTTACATAGGAATATTACTAATCGTGTCCTAAAAAAAAAAATCTTACAATCCGCGTTGTATAGCATTGCGACCTTACCCAAGATACTCTTCACACATTCTATTCATTCTTAGTTCTCAATATGCCAGTAGGATGTTTAAAACATCAACGTTCATTTTGTTTGCAAAAGTATATAATTAGTAATGTAAAATAGTAATAGCATCCTTTGTATAAAATGGTTTAAAAATATTACTACTGCAGTTTAAAATCTAATTTGTAGGTTGACCTAGTCATCTGTCTAGCTTTACCTAGAAGCCTACCAGCGATAATCTACAGAAGCCATGAAAACTCCTTATTTAATAATAAAACTATCATCGGGCTTCCGATTTTAAGGTCGAGGAGGAAAACAATACAGTCATGTTTATTTTATGTTCATTTACTTGAATCAAGTCCTTTTAACGGCCATCTTTGATTGTCATGCAAACAACGTAGCGTATTTATTTATATCTGCAGCACCTCGTCGATTTATGCCCAGAATAAAATATGTATCAATCTATTAAAATGTAAACAAAATGGAAACCTTGGAATCGACAGCTGTTTGTTCTGGACGTAAACCGTCTCAAAGTAGGAATATCGATTTATAAGTGGCGTATTCATTAATGTTAATATACGTAGGTATGTTGGGTAAAGTTTATATGCGAGAAAATGGAGTCTTTATCTCGTCAATTATAATAATTTTCTTAATGGAACCGAAAACTTTGCTATAGAGCTTTACTTACATAAATATAGAATACTGTAGCGCGGATCATTCCACACTTAAATTTCTTATGTTGCATTTTGTGTAGTTTCTTTTATAAAATTAACTACGTGCCGTAATTAAGTTTTTATATTATATGAAGGTGTTGCTCTCCTTCTCTCCTTCCCCTTCCCATAGGCCACCAGATACTCACAAATCATGCTGTGCCTTTTCAATTCGTCTGCAATGCAGCATTGCACTCATTAGAAAAGAATATGACCACAAATTAACCATAATCATGTGAAACAGGTACAAAGTTTTTAAAGCGTATAAATATCTGTCAGACGGCTATCTACAAACCATCAGATGATCTGAATGCTCGTTTGCCTTTTTAATATAAAATAAAACACAAAGGCAGCAGTAGATTTATTAGGGCGCACTTTTAGTTTTGATTTCGACCACGTGTGAGATCTATATCACAACTGCCACTTTATGTCTTACAAACTTGCTGTGCTCAAATATTAAGTGCAAAAATAAAAGTGGATACGTTCCTTAATGTAACAAGGTACATTATTCTCGGGTGAGTTGTTTCTCGAACGCAAATAAAACTATGTAAAAACTCATGTCGCATATCAAGATTGGATCAGGCGGTCAAGTTTACGGTAATCGTTAGATGTACACTTACACTTAAAGTGTATTTACGCATATTGTCACTTTTAGTAGCCGAGTATTAATTATATCCCGCTGAGAACTGATTACTGCAGCTATTACTTCTCGCACAAGGGCCATAGCCCTTAGGAAATAATTATAAATACTTTTTTAACATCTTCATTTTGAACAGCGATCAGATTAACGCTACTTAGTGAAAAGTATTGTCAAGTTCTATAATCTTCTTATATATAAGGCAAAATCCCCAACAGCTTTGTGCACGATAGACTTGCTCCAAATCTACAGAACGGACTTTCACGCGGTTTTCATGTTTGAGTGACGTGACTCTCGCCGAATGTTTTAGTGTATAATTAGGTCACTGTTATTCACGAGCCAAACTGGAGTGGATCGCTAGTATTACATAAATCTGTGCTAGTATTGTAAAGCTAAAGTTTTTTTTCTTGAAGACGCTATTTTCAGGAACGTTTTTTGATTTTATATTTTTGTCGTATAGGAGACCAAACAATCAGAGCTTTTTGAAGATAGCCGACGCCCATGGAGATCCGCATTATAATGGACATGTGCTCCTGTTCTTCTCTCATCCAATGGGCCGCCGTCTACTCACACACAGCATTCTCTGTGGGTAGATGATTAAAAAACTTTTCTATTAGATAATCCACTTTGCAAAGAAGGCTATGCCTACCTAATGCGGGTAAGACCCACGGGACGCTACTAGCAGATTGTAGAATATAGATGTCTTAATTTTACGCGAATGTTATTTATTACAATAAAACTATTTTTATGGATTCAACCGCGGTTTATTTAAGTATCTAGCTCTCCCGACGTTTCAGAAGCTTTACAGCAACCATGGTCACAGGTGGACTGTCCAGACAGAATCCGTAAAGGTAGTTTTATCGTAACGAAAATGGACCAGTCTAAGTCTTTAGCTCTTCTTTGAACGAAACTCTTAGTGTGTGTCTATTACCTTTTAGTAGCATTTCAATTTCCCAAGACAAAGACCTAAATTGGTTACACCGCCGTAATTTACGTAGACGGAGTGTCTACGTTCTAATGCTTCAGATTGTGAGGAAACGTCAGAGAATAAAATAATAATTACGACGGGGAATAACAATAGTATGGCAACGCTGACTATGGATTATGTCGGTATCAATGAGCAAAGGCATGTTAAAGACATGGGACACATTATGTCAGACCCCAGTCAGTCGTGTACCAGATCAAAGACGGTACAAAGCCTTGTGGGTCCCTCAAGCGTTTATTCATGGATTGCG